>VKOC01031476.1:0-16725 GCA_009364415.1 Spea multiplicata
TAATTAGTATTAAGTGATAAATGGTACCGCTCCGGTACCCGGAGTGTTAAACGGCCCGGCTGCCGCGCACAGATGCACTTGGACAAAGACGAGCTCCGAATTAGGAAATGTTTTGTACTCTTCAGCCCTGTGACTGCCGCTCAGAACAGTCAAGATTACATACGTGCTGCCGAGGCAAGATATAATGTGTAGAGTACACAGGCCCCGCTGATATATAAATAAAGCCGGGATGTTTCGCGTGTTTTTCTCTTGTGCTCTTAGTTCTAGAACACTCTGTTCGAAGTGTAGCAGGCTTGTGTATACATCCAGTCTATTCCCGTCCCGTGGATGTTTTCTCAATGTTCTGTGAATCCTTAGATGTATACAAAGCATTTGACCCCATTCTTCCATGGAACTGAATTCCTCGCTAAGTAGAATATATATATATATGTGTCCTGTAACTGATTATTATGAGCTTAGAGGTTTACACAAACACTTCTTCAAAGTTTATATTATATTGGAGCTTTTATATTCTAAACCCGTTCACGACAAAGAACATTCCGTGCATTCTTCACAACGATTGTCCTTCGTGAGGACAGCGTGGAACCTACTGTGCAGATACCCGCGCCGCTCCTGGGGTGGGTATGGTCTGAGGAGGACATGGCTGGCGGCACACGGTCCCCCCAAGAGCCGCGCTCGCTCTGGGCTCGCTGTTGGGCCAGTGTTGTACGTCATGTGATTTTGTGGATGACTTTCCAGACCGAGCTGATACTTTATGGCGGTTATAATGAAGTCCTTTCCTCCTTTCAGAGTGTCGGGGTGGGTGATTAGGACTGAGCCATACTATTGTTTACAGCAATTGAGTATGATAAGGAGTCAGGGTGTTTGCCTAGTACAGGGGCGTCCAACCTGCGGCCCTCCAGCTGCTGCAGGACTACATCTCCCATACTCCCCAGCCAGCCCCTTAGCATTATGGGAGATGTAGTCCTGCAGCAGCTGGAGGGCCGCAGGTTGGACGCCCCTGGTCTAGTAGATTGAGTTAAGATAAAAGAACTAGAATACATGCGCATGTACAAACTAGATGGGCCAAATCAGGGCCGGAGTAACGGCGCAGCACATGGAGCAACCACTTGCACGTCCCTGTGTTCTGATGGGTGCATAACTTTCACCTGTCCCACAAAGAGGCGATGTGATCAGGTAACATACCCCTCCCAACACTGCCCGCCCGGAAATGACATCACTCACGCAGTGCCAGTGAGGGAGGATGAGTGCCGCAGGACCTGATCAGATAGCCGCTCGGTGAGGGAGCTACAGGTCGCAAGGAACCCTACAACAGCGAAGTGGAGGATGTGGTACTGTGTATGAGTATGTGTGCGTGTGTGTGTATGTATGTGCATCTATACAGTATGAGTGTGTATATATAGATACGTGTGTGTGCGTGTGTATGTATATATATGTGTGTGTATGTGTATGCGTATATATACAGTATGTGTGTGTATATGTTTGCATGTGTGCGTGTATCTATGTGTTGGAGGTCAGAATAAAAGTTACAAAGAGTATGAAAAATGTAAAAAGCAGAGAAGCAAGATAAAAGAAAAAAGGAAAAAAAAGTGAGGAAAGATGTCAGAAAGTGAGATGCAAAAAGAGACAGGACAAAAGAAAGAAAAGAACAAAAGGAAAAAAATCAGGTGGCTGAAGCCGAGAAATCCAGAGAAAGGGCTGTTACTGTATTATCGCTCCAGGGCCTTTTCTTGTTCTTCTGTCTCCAGCTTGGGTTTCGGCTCTCCCCAGACCTCCCCGAGCGCTTCAGCAAAAAGAAAAAAGCAAGCCGGATAGACAGGAGACCACGCACAGGAATCTTCAAAATGTTTCTTTTATTGTAGCGAGGAAAAAAAATAAAAACAGCAAAAACCCACAAGTCGGCTATTCACCCGACGCGTTTCGTCCAAATTAGGACGATATATTATATAAATAAATATAATATGTAATTAAAGACAAACAAAAAGCACACCCCCAATTGTTTAGAAATATAAAATTATCTGAAGTGTGAATGATGTGATGGGACTAAATAGATGTAAAATATAGTATCAAATATTAAGTACAATAATAATAATAATTATATTATTAAGGTCGTTTAACCGGGAGAGACTCTTCCTTTTATATACAATGTCATCTAAATGGACTTAAACAAGGAAATAATATACAATGTAAAAAAGTCAGAGAAATGTATTAAAAGATTCAATATAATAATAAATTGGATATATTTTACCATCGATAATAAAGCAAAATGGGATATAAATTCATAGAAAATTGATTTTTTTGATTCTTTAAAATCAAAATGTAAAAAAATGAATTAAACAAACGGTATGACAGTCTGATGTGCATTGTAGGCATAAGATAATTTGGCTGTGGGACCACCTGCCCAAAATGAGCCCCCCCCCCTGTCTGTGTACCTCATCCCTCTGGGTTTCTGCCCTTCTCGCATTTTTTTGGCAAACAGGGACTGTTAGAATTGTGCTCATTTACTTTATTATTATTATTGATTTAGAGACGGCCATCAAATTCCACAGCGGGGGCGATATGGCTCAGGAATGTGCTGTCGAGCCACAGATTGTCTTCTACACTCCACGACCTCGGCTTATGAATCATGTCCACCGTATCTCAATAACGTATTATTAAGTACTGGCAAACAATAGGTATGGAGCCCTATTAAGGCATTTATAGATTCAAACACAAAACAAGGGGGCCATAATATCGTAAGATCCCGAGCCAACGCTGCAGTCGCGTTATCGTCGTAGGAGGTGATCGGCTGTTGGCTCCAGACTTTGGGTATGATTAATGCTTTCTGGATGTGTTTCTAAGGGCAGGATATCATCTAAAGATACAGGAGTCATTGGGTCGATGTGCACTTTGGACAAACCTAAAAATCCTAACTGGTTTATGACGCCTTTCAAAGTAAAGAAAAATAAAATGTGAATGAAGCAGGACCATAACTGGCTGCTATTAGGCAGATAGGGCGAGGGTGGGGGACCAGTACCTTGGTTCTTTGAAATCCTTATCTGTCTGATAACAGATATGTCTGTTTGTGTTGCTCAATCAATGGCTATGAGTTTATTTACCATCCTGAGAGCTTTATGGTCTTTTACTAAATGTTCTCATGTCTTCCCTTTGTGCAGCCTGTAGATTAAGATTAACTCCTTTGGTGGTTACTGGGAGGGGGTAGGGGTACATGTGCCTTTGTTTACGATGCGTTGCGCAATCCATCATTCATAGAATCCAAGGATGACTTAGACAATAATAAGCGCCTGGTAAGGGAAACAAGACAAACTTAGGAGGAACTTATCTGTACACCCCATACACGGAGATATAAACCATGTCACTTTACCAAAACATATTGGGACACACCGTGCGTGGTAGCCTCTGACATCCACAAATCATGTCTATGTATCTGGTCCTTCCGGACTTCTCTCAACGTTGCACAGACTTAGGTTCCAAACTTGATCACCGATATATTTCGCACAACAAGAGCATGGCGAGGAGTACAGAAGAAGTGGAAACATTTAATAGAGTAAAGGGAATTAAACATGCATGGGATAGGCATACGGCTCCTGAATCTAAGAGGAGACCAACGATTGATTAAGGTCCGAGTCTCTACAGCAGGAGAAACGGGCCGACTAGATGGGGAGAACTCGATGTTTCTATGTCGATCTGGATTGACCATGCAGAAAATCAACATTTTTGTATGTATTTGTATGTGTAGAATGGCTGTTCAGGTAGGAATTATGAAAACCTCCTCTTCTCTCCAAAAAAATGGAGGCTCCTCAGGGTCCAAAACACTCAAAACTGCTCCATCTCCATTCCCTAATTGTACAACAGGGAAAGAGGAAAGAAAGAAGACAAAAGTCAGAACATGGCTTACTCCGTCTGGATTGATCATTCGAAGGGAAGGACACAAATCGGTTCAGTTAGGTTTAGAATCCCACCTTTGTCCAAAGAGCTCACACTCTGTTATATAGAATGCAACTCAGCAGGTATTTTAGGATTGTTTGTGCTGGCTGCACTTGATATTATATTTGGTCATAAGCAGCTGTTATCACTATATCCCATGTTATTGTTCAATTCGTTCTTAAGGTGCTGTTCCACTTAACCTGCTGAATTAACCACTTCTATACCTTAACGCAGCATCATAAACATCATTCCTAGTACTTCTGAATGTCCAAGCTGTTCACATGAATAATCATTTAATCAAATTGATTTTTTTTTCCTCGCTCGTCATTTAGCCAGAAAGTCTTTAATTAACATGTGACATGAAAGCAGGCAGTGATAGGTTGTTGCCATAGAAAAATAAAATGTTTCTCTGTGAATAAACCTTCACAATAAAGGATAATGCGACAGATCTGCTAAGATTCGTTTGTTAACATGATAGAGTGATCTCGTAATGCTTTGTCTGCTTGAAATAGCACCTTTTACACACAGTTTTTGGGGGATAATACGACAATTTATTTTCTTTATTCACTGGATTTTATTATAATAATGGTGATTTTTCACTAACAGCTGCAGGAAATGAAGTCAAATTACACGTGCTTCCCTCCCGTTAGGCCTGACCCCGATTTAATCTCCAAATCAAAATACCAATCCCGTTTTAATGAGCGAAATGATCTATTCTGCAATTATCAATTCCATTCTGTACAGAAACGGCGCTTCCTTAAACTGAATCGTCTCTGCACGCTCTACATACTACATATGTGGTAAAAATCACGCGGTAACCGTACACATACAGGAGTAATGATTAAACTATTGCTCAAATATCTATACTTTTATCATTTTACATTTTTTATGTATTTCTAGACAGTATTTTAATAAGAATATATATATATTTATTTGTTATTCTGAAACTGCAATAAAATAATAATGGGGTCTTTAGTCGATGTTGATTTTTCCCATTTTTGTCTTTATTATGTAATATAATGGCTCGAAATTAGAATACACTTTAGGAAAAGACCATAATATTTGCAATCACCAGTTGTTTGCGTCTAAAGTCGCAGAATTTACTAATCGTTCCTAATGTTTAGAGCTGTGATCTCCCAATTTTTCCATCCTCTGGAAAGATCCTCCGGATCCCTACCTGTTCAGGAAGTGGGTAGGCGGGTCGCTGATGTCACAGGAAGTCCCGGTGATGTCAGTTGGCACTCGTTCCCACGGAAGTTACTGAAGAAACAGCTGAAAAGACCTTTTTTTTTTTTCTTTCAACAAATCTAAATAAAATTATTAAAACTTTATAGCCCCCCCCCCAAAAAAAAGGGCATTTATCAAGACGTAATCGCCGCCCCAACAAAATTCAGGGCTGTTAGCAGCTATGCTCTAGCTGGGTGCTGACACTGTCTACGAGGAGAAGGTCAAAGGTTATGCTGCAAAAAAGATGCTCTGTTGACCTCCGTGACACGGGAGAGATTTCCTCTTCTGAGTACACGGAAAGTAAACATGTTCTGCTCCCGGGGTCAGAGACGAAAACATATCCAATAGATCAATACGGTTTAAATACCGAAGAATTTTAAACAGCTGCTTTATTTCCTTCAACCGAATTACAGGTCTGTCAAACGTCACTTATACGGACATTACGCCGTATGACAGACGTGCCCCTGAGTGCCTGTCAGGGTGATATTTACTACGGGAGTCATTGTAAAATGACTGGTTTGCCCCAAAATGGCTGAACTGGTAAATAACTGAAGGGGGAAAAAAAATACCTGAGATTACGTGCGTTTTATGGCTCACTGAAAAAGTGTGAGATACCTAGGTTTACGTTACCAAAAAAAGCGATTCCGGTGCAAATGAGTCCATCAGGGTGACCAGTTTTCAGAAATATCCTCTGAAACTCTATTAAGTCTAATGGTAAATTATATTTAATAAAAATATAAAATATATTTCTCAAAATATATTTATTTTTACAATTTTCAACAATTTTTATAATATATATCTATACATTAGTAAATACCATGTGACGCCACCCCGGGAGGACAATTAGAGGTCGCTGCTCCCCACTCCCTACAAAATCAGGCCAGTGGGGCAGCTACCCGGGGCAGTGTCTGACAATCTGGACTGTCCCACAAGTTATGGGACTGTTTATAGGTATGGTTTAATGGTTGCCCAATCTGCTCTTACCTAAGCTTGGTCCAACTAGATTGTAAGCTCTTGCGAGCAGGGCCCTCTTTATCTAATGTATCGGCTGGTCTTAGTCTGACGGTTCTTGTTCTGTCAGACCCTTTCGATGTAGGGACTGTAAGAAGCGCTGCGGGAATTGTTGGCGCCGTATAAATAAAAGATAATAATAATTTTGACCAATCACCACCCAATAACTCCACTTTTCCATGTTCCATCCCTCCTATAAAGAGGCTTTGCAGGGGTGCCGGCGGACGTGGTTAGGGGGTCATATAGCAAAAAAAAGTGTTATTCTTATTCACAAATACTCACCATATTTAATACATTTCAACTCAATACACCAGTTTGGTCCTGTTCTGCACAATAAATCTGGGTAAAGCCATTGCCTTTCTGTGAACCAACAGAATATATAGTAAATTGTCCTATAAAAATGGTACATAGTTCAACTTTTTAAACGTAGGTCAAACAGAAAAAAGGCTAACGCAGAATTTCCCGGCTCGAAGAACGTTTCTTGCTAAATTCTCCGTGGTCTGACTATTTACTTACTAAACACGGAATGCATTTATTAAAGGGGCAGTCACACTGCAAACATTATGGTCTGAAGGACAGCAAACATATTATATATGCTAGTTTGAAGGTACTATAAAGAGTGTGTGTGGAAAATGCCGTAAGTAAACAGTTTAACCAAGTCAAATATGTGTTTTTTTTACTGTCATGCATTTCTTAATGGACTTCAGCATACCTACTTCTTCCCCCCCCCCCGACAATTATGTAGTACGTGCTGGCCACAGATTGCTAGTTGTTAAATACCCCTAGTGAAACATTAAATTGGGAGCTTTTAAATTAAAGGAGAGGCTATGGCAGGATGACTTAAATGGACAAGGTGCTGGACTATGGACACTATTCGGCAAAGTCCGGACTGGGCTCCACAAGTGATCATCTTTGGGTACTGATTAAGGACTAAGTTGGCCCATGGGCAGCTTCAGAATCCTTCAATTTGGCATCAAATGATTTAAAAACGTAAAGAATTAAGAGCGATACTATTTCTAAATTGTAAAGGTTTCAGGGTTTTTATTTCATTCATACACCTTCGCATTCTACTGTTCGTGCTGAGAGGTACCCCTGTAACCTACATCGGGTTTACAGGGGTACTGCAGCGTCCAATGCAGCCTCACGAACAAAGACGGCAAATGAAAGTACTTTGTAAGTACTTTAATATGCATTCTACAACTTGTTAGGTTATAAATAAATAATAGCTTAAGGAGAAGCTGCAGCACAACACGTCCTCTCTGGTCCTTGTGTTTTTTGCTACTGATTGGCTGCTTCAAGTAGCAAGGGGCAGGAAACACTTCTCCATGACATTTTTGGTTAGACTTTCTGCAGATATGCACTAGGGGTCTCATTAGACCCCCATCACCACCACCATAGAAGTATTGCTACGCTAGTGCT
Source organism: Spea multiplicata (assembly GCA_009364415.1). Lineage (NCBI taxonomy): Eukaryota > Metazoa > Chordata > Amphibia > Anura > Pelobatidae > Spea > Spea multiplicata. Next base: position 7,585 of record VKOC01031476.1, read on the forward strand.
GGAGCTGACTAGCGATGAGCCACGTGGACACAGGCAGCAGGAGACCTGTTTGGCAGAACATACTTTCCGCATGTCTAGAAGCCATAGGGTCCAGGTGGACCACCCAAAAATGTAAAGGGGCAACAAGTGATCAAATGCATTAAAGTGCATATACTGGCTGGTGCGTCCCTTTCAAAAAATGTTTACATATATTTTCAGCAGTATTGCTTAAAAAAATCCTCTCCTACTGGTAAAAATAATCATTCATAACCATCTTGGTTTGAGAACAGGTCCATCCGCATATAGCCCAGAATAGGTTTAAAGATGGCCAGTGACCTGGCCAAAAGCCCCATCCCCAGGTCACGCAATGCACTGGAAATCCCACGGGCAATAATTTACGACTTCTCGGCACGACCTTTCAGCGGGACTCGGTCTAAACTTCCTAACGCACTCCAGCAACTGCAACTACAAAGTCCACTGGGCCGCAGATGCGGTAAGCAGATGTGGCTAATCATTCAACTTTTCAAAAAGACCCTTTAATGATCTGTGGTGGTGTTTTTTTTTTTTTTTTTTTTTAAGGTCACAGACCCCCACCGATGATAGGCTTAATGGGCCTTACTTTTACTCAACTATAGTTGTATTAATGCAACTTCTAGACTACTCCTTAGTCTAGAAGCCCTCCGGGGGCCACAAATTCCTTTAACGGGTTAGCAATAATTGGAGACTTCAACATCTTACACACAGACAAATGAACAGTGGTCTGTCTCAAGAACATCGCTCGAAATATTGGGGATAATTTACGGAGAACCTAAAATTTTCTTTTTTCTGCTCGTTATTGTTACGATATAAATGACATAATTGTTCCATGCACCATCGTTCCAGTAGAATCCTGATAACTGTTGAAGATAATTGATCGTTTGGAGTCAAATTTCATTATAAATGTGAAAAATCACCATGGGACATTTCTTCGTAAAAAGTTAATATTTGTGTAAAAAAAAAAATCACCATTTGCATGAACTTGATCAATTATTCGTACATAATAATTTGCAATAAAACATATTTTTTTTCATATAGTGCTAACAAATATGTTTTCTTTAATTAATTTAATACAAAATAAAATACACCATAATTCACAACATTTTTCCCTTTGATTTCCCACAATCAAAAATAGATATTTTCTGTTTGGTCTTCAGGTAGGCAGTTTTGAACTTTTTTCACAAAAAGGTCCGTTCCAATTTTGATCATCGATATTTAAAAGGAGCTTTAGCAGGAACATGGATAATGGATATACGCAGGGAAGAGATAATAAAGGATGAATCTCACAATAAATAGTTGCCATTATTCTATTCACAGCACAGATTCTATTTAAAGGATCAGAAACGTAATTGTTAAAATGTACGAAAGCAGCTACTTTTAGGGCATTTCTCTGTATTTTGTGATATCTGCCCATATTTCACCAAAATCCTTCAAAAAATATATTTTTTTAAAAAAAAAAGGGTGACAGGTTTAAAAATGACCTCTGTATGGGTGACACAGAGCTGATATTTTTAACACTATAGTAAGGCGTCGAGGAACATTGGGAGTTCTGCCTCCTACGCCCTCCTCGGGCCCTTCTTATAATTACCCCTCTCATAGGCATCTGCTTAAAAAAGTTTCATAATTGAACTCGTAGGTCCAGGGGATCACTTTCTTTTCTCACGTCTCTTTACAGGACTAACGAGCGTCTTCTCCCTGAGTCACCTAAAATGCAGAAAATTTAACTTTTTCAATGTTCTCATGAAGTTATTTTTTTTCTATTTTTAACTGTAGGGTACAACAGGTTTTTCAAAGAAAATCCCAGCCTTCCAACTGGTTTAAAGTAACTATGCACTGCTTTAGTGATGTCATATACAATATATTGGCCAAACCAACTACGAGCAGGACTTTAATTCACTTTAGAAATAAAAAATGTCAAGGGTCCATCTTTGTTCGCTGGTCCATCACTACTACAATTTTTTTTTACGTAATTTTATAGAATACCGTACTTCTAAATTCCTCAATCTACCTCGCTTATCTTCAAACTATTTCATATTTCAAACTATTAACACACACACTCACTCTAACACCGTACACTGACAACCAACATGGTCTAGCACTATATATACTGTCACCCCCATACACACTCACTCTAACACTGTACACTTAACACATCATACGCTCGGAAACTGTACACTCACGCAGACTCACATTTTACCATTGTACACTGACACGGTCCCACACACACTAATTCTAACCCCGTATACTGGCCCAGACACATTATAACCCTGTCCACTGACACCCACACACATTTTAACCAGGGATAGGCCTGGACATGGTGCACGGCAGACATTTTCATAGTTGTTTGATAAATTCTAGCGAATGTTTAACTTAATCCATCTATTTCCCGAAACAGTAAGAGCAAGAGTGTCAAAACACACATACACTTTCCTTACAAACGTCTGCCCATGCACATTCACGCTTACCCTTAACCTACTGGCTCACACAGCCACATGCCTACAAGCCCTTAGACACACGTGCACTAACATACACACACTTTCAAAACACAAACACACTCTCTTTCACCTCACTCCTCTTCCTTTATCTCTCTTCTTTCTCCTTATCTCTCATACTCTTTATCTTTGCCAATCTCTCATATTTTCTCATTATCTCTCCCCTTTCTCACTGTCATTCTCCTTTCGCTTTATCTCTCCCCTTTCTCACTATTACCTACCCCTCCTTTCACCATGCCTTACCTTTTCCCTTCTCCTTTTTTTCCTTCTTAAGCCCTGTGGTGGTTTCTTTAGCTTTCTGCTCCAGAGCTCCCTTGTGGTGCAGACTCGGGGCTGAGTGCCGGGATATGATGTCATATCCTGGCGCTCAGCATCACTCAGCACCGATTGCCAGGGAGCACTGAATCACGAGTGGGAAGGGACCCCGTGCTCCATTTATTTTCGGCTGGTTAGAGGGCGATCCGTAATCTCCCCAACCAGCCTCTCTCCTCAGGAATTGGTCTCACCCCCTCGATAATGGCGGCCGGGGCCCCTGGTACTAAGACCAACCCAGCTGGTAAATCTGTCCCAGACCTTTCATTTTTTTATTGTACAATAGCACGCAGTTTCATATCCAATTAAAACTATACAGCTTTTGCGACAAGCAAGCTTTGGCAGCTTGTTACCATTTTACTGCCTTTATCTGAATTGTTAACAAATGTTATATGTGGCTTTAATTCCATATGATTTCAGACTATTAACTTAAAACGGTTATCTTCTGTTAAGAAATCTATATTACATAATACGTTCCTGGGGTAATTTGTTTCTTTTATGTTTTCCAGCAGACCGTGATATTGTTAATTGGTTTTCCATGCACGTTTTCATGAGTATTTTGGAACTAAAGAGTCATTTTTTGAGCACATGTGGGTACTTTGCGGCGAAGGGTCTACATATTGCTCAAGCGACATAAAGCCGGTCCAAACTAATATGGAAATAATATTAATGATCTCATGAACGTTTCACTACGAGCGGAATTTTGCAACTCATCTGAACGACTCATTCCCACTTCAAAGACTATATAGCTCATTATGTAACATTTACAAAAAAAGAATGCTTAGAGGGAAACGAAATAAAAAAAAATATATATATTTATAGCTTAGTCCAGTTTGGAAAAGCATTTAGTAATGTCCACATATTCCATACATTAACGGCTAAAAGGGGTGTTGTTGTCCCAAAAACTGGGCATTATTCACCCAAAAACTGTAGCTAAGACATAGATTTATCACAATGTTCTAGAATATTTTCCAGATCAGGGCTGGCCTTAGGGGTGTGCGGCCACACAGGGCGCCATGGCAACAGGGGAGCCTGCCCGGGACTTAAATGAAAAGCATCGGGGTTTTTTTTTGGTTTTTTTTTATTTAACATCCTCCATATTAAATAAAGTTTTTTTTTTTTTACTTTATTTAACATGGAGGATGTTAAATAAAGTTAAAACAAACCAAAAAAACGATGTTTCAATTTAAGTCCCGGGTAGGGGCGCCGAGTGGTCGCTCGTGAAGTTTTGCGGTGCCGGCGTTTCATGCTGAGCGCCGGAATTTTTCCGGTGCTCAGCTTTGAAGCGCGCACCGCGGCAGATCGGGAAGACGGGCGCCTCCCGCTCCCACCGCAACGGCAACCAGGTAAGTAAGGATAGGGAGAAGGGGCAGAGGAGGGGGCAGTGAGAAGGGCAGGGGGGGCAGTGAGAAGGGGCAGAGGACGGAGGGCGGGGGGGAGGCAGTGAGAGGGGCGGGGAGGCAGTGAGAAGGGCAGAGTGGGGGGGTAAAGAGAAGGGGATGGGGGGGCGCCAGAGGAGTAGTCTGCACAGGGCGCCAGAACACTTAAGGCCGGCTCTGTTCCAGATTCTAAGCTCTTTACAACAATAAGGAGTCTCCTTTATCTCATGTCCAAGCTTAGCAGTGCGGGAGGTCTAACGAGACCCCCTGAGTGCCACTGCGCCCTCCAACTATTGTCAATGAGGGTTCTTTCCAAGCAAAAGCAGCCAAAATACAGAGAGTAGAGATGTTCCTCTTCAGCTCTGGAGCTGCAGCCTTTTTAGCAGGTACGTGTGTTTATTACAGTCGTTACAGGTGGATTTTCCCAGGATCCCTGGACTGGATGGGAATCCTACCTGGAGGCTTTTGAAGGAGTAGGGAAAGCTACATGATGTCCTGCATTCCAGAAAGTATTATCTCTATACAACGAGCGGGCGGCCGTCTGAGTCTTTGCTTCCCGCTTGACTCCCCTGAGAACCTACAGCATGTCTTCAGGATTTCCTCGATTGAGCGCGGTTATTGATTTAGCGTTTAAAAAAAGACTCATTTATATTTCACCTGTGTTAAAATTAGCATGTCATGAAAACCTTCATTGTCTTGGATTCCCGAGGGTTACAGTCTAATCCTTTGTTTGTATTTTAAGCATCTGCCGCTGTTTCCATTGTAGTCTGGTCCTTATTTACTGGAGGTAATGGGCTGGGGGCCTTGAAGCATTCTACGCACCCAACGTGCCAGGTCGGGTTACCTATACATTTAAATGCACTAGCATTAGTCCTGCGATGTCACAAAGGACACTTGAGTGCTGAAGGTGGTGGATAGGTTTACCAGCCTCCCAGCAGAAGTGGTAGACGTTAATACAAATGGAATTATACATGCATGGGATAGACATAGCAATATCACAAATATAAGGGCTCCGCTCAGCTTCAATGCATGGCTGTGTTGGAACTTTTATAGAGCTCTGGGTCCCAATGATGGGGACCATGATGCCCACTGCATGCAAAAGGTGGACTTCTTCCACCCAGACATAGAGCGCATACGGGGGCTCAGACATAAAGTCATGTGACTCAAAGTTAATTATCTGGGCCCTAATTCCCTTCAGATAATAAACTATTCCTATAGAGAGGTTAATACGTTTGCTATGGAAATCTACCAAGGTGACCACAATTACAACTGTCCAGCAAAGTGTCACTAGATCCCCAGGCAGCTTTGGACCTACCTATGGCCCTCGTCAAATTAGAGTGTAATATTATACTATTATATACTATACTGCAGCCCTCGAGGGCCGCAAACTGGCCTGGAATTATGTATATCCTTGCTTGAAAGTAGGTAGCTTCACGAAGTCTTAATTGATACACCTGTGCTCAAGCTAGGATATCCACAAATTGTGGCCTGTTTGTGGCCTTTGAGGACTGGAGCTGCATGCCCGTAAACTGGATATAACCCCTCAAGCCTCATACATGAAAAAATTCCACTTCTTGAAGCATCAAACAAGGTTACGTGTCGACAAATATGTACATATTGACAACTTTTCAAATTTTAGGAAACGGTATAGTTGTACCTGGGAACTCACTGGGTGTCTGCAAGTCACACTCTTGTTCCTCAGGGGCAGGGAAGTTATATTTAGCCACGCCCACACCCTGTCCAATCCCTAACCCATTTAATGTGCTAACCCTTCCCTCATGAAGCCCTGGGTGGCAAATTCCCAGTTAAGTGTATATTTATAAGTAAGTCAGTATGTGTCCTATACCTGTGTGGATTAAACCCACGATTTTGATGAATAGTCTTACTAATATGTTTTTTTTTTCCAATTTTCCACTGATTTTGTTTTCTTTTCGGTTCCACGCAGAAGTGTCCTGAAACCATAACTTCAGTCTTTCTTGTGCTAACACTTTAGAAAATGATAAATTGCAAGGTTCAGTAAATTTGTATACTTGGCTCATTTGTCAGAAATGAATACAAATGGTTAGTTTATCGCGATCCCATCTTCTTCATGAATGAGTTATGCTTGGCATTTACCTAAGTTTAGGAACACTTATCAAAATGCTTTCCTTTGATCTCGACTTTTTTTGATTGCAATCTTTGACGGTAAAAAAAAAAAGAACGTTGTCAGCTGAATGGGGAAAGCGATGATGGACGGGTTTAAAGGGATAGCATGACACAGACTTTTTTTTTTTTCCACGGGCAAAAGAGTCACCTGTTTGGGCCGCAAAGAATGCTTCTGTGGGTGCATGAGCTGTAGGCGATATGTGTTCTGCGATGAAAATGTGTTAATGCACAAAAGAAGACATTCTTGAGTGGGTCTGTTGGTTTAGCTATTCTATTATGTACTAACACGCCAATAATGGCTTTAAATCCAAGCCCTGCTCACATAGTCAGCTCTTGTAAGTGTATGAGGAGTGCTGGCAATAATAATCAGCCCTGGAGGGTAAATTCTAGCCAAGTGGCTCAGAACAAAACATATTTGGCGGGCAACACCTTCATTCTGCGGGTCCGGTCCTGTCCACCAGGGATGGAGTAATAGCGGTTGGGGGGGGGGGGGGGGCGGCTCGATAGGATCTCTTTTTTGACCGCACTTAAATGAGTGAGTGACTTGGATGTGGAAAGTAGCCAGTCGAAGAGGGGTATTATAGGGTTCTGAAGGGTACAATACGGAAGCTGGGGGGGTGATGCAGGAGCTGGGAATATTGCAGGGGGCTTTGGGGGTACATTGCAGTGCTGGGGGTACATAAGGGGCTGGGGTAATTACAGGGTTTGGGGGTACATTGCAGTGCCTGGGGGGACATAACAGGGGCTCGGGGGATATTAAGAAGTTTTGGGGGTACATTGCAGTGACATGGGGTACATAACAGGGGCTGGGGATATTACAGAGTTTGGGGGTACATTGCGTGACTGGGGGTACATAACAGGGGCTGGGGATATTACAGGCTTTGGGGCCATTGCAGTGGCTGGGGGTACATAAACAGGGGTGGGGGGTTATTAACAGGGTTTTGGGGGTACTTCAGTGGTGGGGGTACCTAAAAGGGGCTGGGGGATATTAAGGATTTGGGGGTACATTCATGTGGGCGGTACTTAAAAGGGGCTGGGGGGTATTACAGGGTTTGGGGGTACTTGCAGTGACTGAGGTACATAAAGAGGGCCTGGAGGTATTACAGGTTTGGGTAATTGGAGTGCTGGGGGCATAAAGGGGCTGGGGGGTAATTACAGGGGTTTGGGGGTACTTGCAGCTGGCTGGGGTCCATAACAGGGGCTGGGGGGTATTACAGGTTGGGGGTAACATTGGCAGTGGCTGGGGGGGACATAACAGGGCTGGGGGATATTACAGGGTTGGGGGTACATTGCAGTCTGGGGTCATAACAGGGGCTGGGGGAATATACAGGGTTTTGGGGGTACATTGCAGTGCCTGGGGGGACATACAGGGGCTGGGGGGTTATTACAAGGGTTTGGGGGGTACATTGCAGTGGACTGGGGGTACATAACAGGGGCTGGAGGATATTACAGGATTGGGGGTACATTGCAGTGGGGGTACATAACAGGGGCTGGGGGGTATTACAGGGTTTGGGGGTACATTGCAGTGACTGAGGGTACATAAAAGGGCCTGGGGGGTATTACAGGGGTCTGTGTAAAAGCAGAGAAACTGATGAGAATTTCAAGAGAGTTTCCAAACTGGACCCAAAAGAAATGAGTTGGCCAAATCAGCTATTTTTGCAATTCTCCTGCATATCCCTTGAAATTCTCACCAATTCTTCGCTTAGTGAAGAGACCCTACAAGGTTTTTAAGTTTATGACTGTAAAAAAAAATGTAAATTTCAATAAAATATTTAATGTTTAAAGTTATTTTTCTGCTTGTTTTTATAATTGTACGAAAGAAAATTGTGGAGGGGGGGGCTATACGCATTCTTGCACCATCCCCTTTAGCTCATTAGTAACCCCCACTGCTGCCCACCACACATTGAGCGATTGCATAGAAAACACTTAAAAGGAGCACAGAAAGGATCCAGCCATTGTGTAACGTTCTTGTTATGCTAGAAATATCTTCAAAACCTTGAAATCACTGCAGGCCAAGGTGCCATTTGCCCCATGCCCCCCCCTTAAGATTGTATTGATAGTAGAGGGCAGGAAGGTTGAAGAATAAATATCTCTGTGCTGTTTAATGGTTTGATGACGTAGCCATTGAACGCCAGGCTTTGATTTTATCAATGACCCGACAGAGACTGCGATTCGTGCAGCAGCGGGAACGGCTTACTCAATGTGCTACGGCTTTGAAATCTCAAGGAAGAAGAGAAAAAAACTATTTAAAAAACACGAATACACGTTCATTTTGATTTTTTTTTTTTTTGTACATACACCAAAAAAAAAAAATGGCGACCAAGATGGTTTTGAAGCCCGTCAAATGACATTACGTTTCATCGATAGAACGCCAGCAGGTTCCGTGGCGTTCTATCAATCAACGAAAAAAACATTCTCGGGCACATAAAGAGTTACCCCCCCCCCCTCGAATTTCGGTTTATAATAACATACTTAGACTTCAATCCAACGCTTTTTTTTTCACATTTAACAATGAGTGACCCATTGAGCGATAATATGTCTAGAACAGCCCAAGCTAGACATAATGAAATTATTCCAGTCTGGTACTTCTGAAGAGTTATTTAAAGCTTTAATAGATTGTGGAGGAGATTTTCCGTATTATAAGGCCACCGGGGGTTGGTTATTGTAACATTTTATGATATTAATTGCAGAAATTCTCCAACGGGGCTCCGTTTAGCTCTATATTTTTTTACGTGCGGTGTGTAGGCTTTGATAAATAGGCCGGTACATGTTCTGCGTTTTATTAGGGGCTGCGACGC
>VKOC01031481.1:0-19539 GCA_009364415.1 Spea multiplicata
TTAGTGCTCACAAGAGCGAGGCTTTCTGTTTTGGTTTATTTATTTTCTGTAATGCCTGTGGTGATAAAATAAAACAGGCCCTCCTTGTGTCTGAGCCGTCTCTGCAGCCTGGTAGACTGTGTGTGAGTAAAAGATTCCCGGACAGAGTACCAAAGTGAAGGGGTATTGTGTCACAATATATTTATATATATATTGGCAGTAGGGACTAGTATTAATATATATCGGCAGCAGGGGCTAATATATATATATATCAGCAGCAGGATCTAATATTTATATATATGGGCAGCAGGGTCTAATATTAGGCCCTGAAATCATGTAGTGGAAAAGTTAAGATATTGTGTTGTTTACTCTATAATATTTATTTCAAGGATTAGTCGTACTAAATTGTGACTTCAGGCTTCCCATGTTGAATGATCAAGTATTGTATTGTCCAATAACAAAAGTATCATTCCATAGCACATTATGTTTTTTCAGTGATATGAGTTAATGGTGGAAATTATTAATGCCCCCAGTTTGACTGTGGTATCTTGTGTGCCCCCCTATATATTGTTTCTAGAGTCACCACAGCTTGCAGATTAGTTTTTATATAATAGGCTGTGATGGCTTGAAGAATCCATCAAGAAAATGGAGCATTGAGAGACTAGCGTTATCTCCTCTGTCCTCTGCTTAGACATTTCTTTAGGTCGAAAGTGGGAAGGCTTTTCCCTTCATCCAATAAAGAATCATCACAAATGACAGGTAGAGCAATTTCATAGGTTTTACAGAAAGCGAAGAGATACATTCTGGTGGTAAGTGCAGAACTACTTGGTGACATGGGAACTAAAGAAAACGTTCTTGAAAATTCATCAGCTTGTAATATGCCTACCAGAGGTAATAGCAACCAGCAATGCTGTCCCCCTGAACAAAAACTGGATAGAAGCTTGTCTGAATGGTTCTAATGGATCTGGGACTGTGTCCCAGGCCAGTAATTTAGAAGATGTTCTAGGGTGGATTCTGTCAATAGCTTTTATTTATCTTTTAACACAGCTCTGTTGTACCAGATCCAAATCCTGGGAGCGCTGATGGTTGCAATCTGTACCTTGATTGTAGGAGGCTGCAGGCCCTGTTAGATGAACCTTGGTGGGGAATGGATGCCAAACTGGACCTTGGAGGAGGAGATCTGATCTCTGAGCTAACCTGATGGGTATAGAAGTTCCGAAAACCATAGTGCGCCAGTACTTGGCCAGTAAAGAGCAATAAGGATGAAGTAGCCTCTCTTCATTGGTCTTTTGTAGAACTCTTAATATCAAGGGTCATGGAGGGAAGACATACCTGACTCTGAAATAAGAGCTTTGAGCACAACCGTACACTGCAAGAGGTTGGTCTTTGGCTAATAAGGAAAATAACCTTGATCTGTCCAAACTCTATACAAAATAGATATGATCTGAGAGACCCTAATCGGGGGAGGAAACTGAAGGAAGTCCACTGAACCACTCAACAAGCCCACCAGTGAGAGGACAAAGGGACAGAAGGCGCCCTCCTACCTTCCCCAAGTTCCAGATATGGAGTATAGCCCAGATAAATGGCTGCGGATCAACAACTGCATTGACTGCTTGAGGCTGAATTCACAGGCAATTTCCCAGCGAGATTAGGACCTGGTGTCCAGAGTTTACTCCACAAACCAAAAGACTACTCAAGGGTCCAAAGTAGGTGGGAAGCCAAGTAATATTTTTGGGTATTAGGCAGAGCTAGGCCACCATTCCGCTTAGGCTAGGACACCGAAACACAACCTCAGGGAGGACCCCAGCAAGACAAATGTATGCATTACTGAATTAAGCTCGCTGAAAAAGAAATGAGCAATGCAAATAGGAATTGTTTGGAATAAATAGAGGAGTCTGGACAGTAACTTCATTTTAAGGGTCTTAATACAGCCGTACAGATATTTCAGTTTCCCTTGGCATCATCAGAAGGGCAAGCAGGAGAAAGAGAGGTTTTACACCTCCAACTTGTCCTGGTTAAATTTATAGTTAGAGAGGTCCCTGTACCGATTCAGTTAGGCGAGAATGTTTGGCATAGATGCCAGAGGTTATGAGACCATGAATAGCAGGTCATCTGCATAAGCAAAGACGTTGTGATGTCTTCTATAGTCATGTTTTCTATAATTACTTACATAATTTGGATCCCAAACGATGTATGAGAGTTCTTGAGAAATCTTTACCGCAAAGTAGAAGAAGAATATGACTAACATAAGGAGAGGGCTTATAACTCTCCATGTAACCTGCCAGAAAATATTCGGTTTATGTCCGATCATAAACTTGATGTCTTCATTGAATCTGAAAACAAACAAAAAAAACATAGTGATATACAAACTATTAACATAACATGACATATTCTATATACAGTATGTAAAAGATAACATAATGACATAAACAAATTATTAAACTGTTAATTAAGACTTCTTTCTTTGTCCGCATCTCCATGGACATAACCTGCAACCTGTCATGACCTTCCGCCAATATGGCGGAGCTTGCAGTGACGTCTTCTCTGTTTCTCAAATTGGGGAAGAGGACATCACCAAAAGCACCAACTAAGGGCAATATTGCAAGGCTTGTCATGACGTCCTCTACCCTGATTGGATGATTGGGAGGGGACGGGACCACAAGCACCACCATATTGCCCTCCGTAAGTACTTTCGGTGACGTTCTCTTTCCCGATTGGAGAATCAGGGAGGACGTCACAGCAGAGCGGCCATTTTGGCGGAAGTCTCCAGGTTATATCTGTGGAAATTTGGAGTAAGAAAGAAGATACCAGATTTTATTGAAGTATTGAAGATTTAAGCTAGATGAGAGAAGGAGAAGATAGCAGAAATAATATAAAGAAGGTGCAGAAGTGGAAGTGGTTTGCAGAAAATGAAGGGAAACATTTAGAGATTGTGAGAGAGAGTAAACGAGAGTGTGAGAGAGTAAATAAGAGTAAATTTAGGCACCAGCCAACAAATTTCATTCTCAAATAAAAAATGCCCCCAAATTTTCTGCTGAACCGAATATTCAGGGAATGAAATTTGTTGCCCAAAAACGAATGGGCCAAAAACTAACCGGAAAATTTGTCGGAATCGTTTTTGGCCCATTTGCACGTCTAATTTATACCGAGGTAGCATCCAACACTAATAATGGATTAATTGTATTTAAAGAGTGTTGGTAAGTCTGCTTCAGTTGTTTTGGTAAAATGTGACCCTGATCTACAGTATGACTGTGTGACCCAGACAGGGAAATAAAACATTTTATAAGAACGGTTAGAAGTACTCAAAAGAAGCCAGGTAATACACAATCTAGAATGACACAATCAGGAAAAGAAAGATACTAATTTTAAGTTTTAGAAAGAAATGATCCAGGATTGGAAAATATATATCACTTTGTAAATATACTGTTTATCATTTTGTTTGAAATCAACAGTTGTGTAAAAAGAAGGTACCCCATCTTTGAATCCTATGGTTTTGCATTTCAGGACATAACAATCATAACTGATGATTGTTATGTCTTGATATGTAAAACCATAGGATTAAAAGATGATGTGGTTTCTTTTTCACATGACTGTATATATGAGCATATGTAAAAATGTTAAGCACTGAGAAAGGGACTACCACCTGCATTTACATTATACAACTGGAAACACCTAAACTAACAAAATATGGTTGTATACATAAAAAAAGTTAAATCACAGCACATAGCAAGGCTCCACATATACATTACATAGCACAAAGCATAGGAAAGAATCAAGGGCATAATTGGCAATCAATCTCCAGGGACTGTATTATAAACCTATTGCACTGCCGGGGACATTATGTTATTCCTGTGATGGATAGACTCACAAAGATGGACTATTTTCCCCTAAAGCTTCTAAGACTGCAATTATTTTTTAGGGGAACAGTCTACCATCTTGGTCTTTTTTTTTTTTTTTAGAAACAATGGGGTATATTCATTGAAGGAAGAGTTGACAGCAGAGTTTTCAGGAGAGTTGTGGCTTTCAGGTGGGAACTTTTTATTATGGAGGGCCATCCTCTGTAGACTTCTGCTCTGCATAATGCTCTATCTTAGATAGCTCTGCATAATGACAGAGGTTACTTATGCATAGGCCTGTATTCTTGAAACATAGGCATTGCTGTTAATCTGTATATTTTTTATTTGATCTAAACCTGCAATGCAGGGTTTGCATGTGATATTCAGTTGATCTGTTTGTTTACAAGGCAGTGTATCAAAAGTAGGGGCGCATGAACATGTGGAGAAAAAAAAATTAAAAAAATAGTGTAATAAATCCTGGTATAGAAATAGAATGCAGGTATTAGTTGCACTCACAAAAGTGATTAGAAAGTCAGCTCATCAAACAAGACTATGGTATCTTCTTTAGGGTCTGCAATGTAGACTCTTTGAACACTTATGAGGAGTGTTTTTTGGGAGCAGCAGTAGTAGTAGGGTATGTATATATATATATATATATATATATTTATTATCACATCCACATGTGCAGGTGGCTCTTTTTGTTTTTTGTTTACAAGGCAGTCCTACTTTTTGACATGCAAATTATATTTGTATATTTTGGCCTATAAGAGTTTTTGGACAATACAGCAATACAGCTTAGAAAAAATATATTGAACATTAAAGGGTTATTAGGACTGTTATAAAAGTCATTATTGTTTGACAAATGTTTTGCACATGTTTAACTCTAAAGAATAATGTGTTCTGTTTTGCCGACTGTTTTATTGATTTCTACTGTGAGTTCTATGTTTTAAACCTTATATTCGGTAATTTATTTACGTGAACTTGAAAACGGTAAATTTCAAACTTACTTATTTAGCATTACCTGGACTACACTGAGCTCTCCTAGTCCCAACCCAATGCATGATGTTATAGGCCACAGTGATATTAAGAACTGTTTTCATATTTATGACTAATTTTTTCTTTATAAATGCATAGTTTGTCCTGACTCTGCACAAAACAAATCTAGGCCAGGACCCCACCAAATGCACAATAATGGCACTTTGAAATATGAAGCTTGTATTCGGCTCTGAGCAGATCTGTTTCAGTTTTTTAAGCAAGTATGTCACTTAGATGCCTGGTGTACGGTGTGTTTGCATAGTCAAGTACAAATTTTGTCTTTTGCATACTAATTGTTGCTGTACTTAAGGAACTTAGATATGAATAAAGGAGCTAATGCTTTATAATGCTGAACTTTATATTTACCTGTCTATTCCATATATGTACACCACTGCAAACATTTCACAGAACGCTATTATTAGCAAAGGAATGGATCCAGCAAAGCTGTCAAATAGTGCAAGCCAATAGTTTCCAGATTCCAAGACAAATATAAGTGCAATGAGGAATGAAACTGCACATATCAAGCCTGTAAAAAAGAAGGAAACAAAAAACCTCATCTCATTTTCAGTATACTTTGTGGGGAATGCTTTTGTGCAGTTTGATGAATATGGAACAAAACATCTGTATTAACCATCAGGGTTTGTTTTTAAAGTTCAGTCATGATTTAGTTCAAATCAAAGTAGAAAAGTAGCTGTTGAGTTTCATTTTCTCCATCATATCCTTACCAACCACTGCTATATGACTAAAAGGCCCAGTTTTGTTAAGAGTGACCAAGTATCAAAGAACTGTTGAGTTAATTCCACCTGTATAGCACATTATTCTTCGGAATGAACACCGAACATAATTTCATAATTTGATGAGGAAGAACGGGCTTTACAAGGTTTTCTCCTGGGTCAAGCTTGAATAGACAATAGGAGATGGTTCTGGTGGCATGACATGTATCTTCCCCAGACTTCCATGTATTACTTGGCCCCCATCTCCATACCCCCCGTAACCTACAACCATTATCACTATCCATTTATGCACATACCCCCACTGATGTTTTGGGAAATTTGGATTGGCCCTCTTTCCCACTTTTTAAACATTGCGCAGTCATTTTCATTCTCCTGATGGCAAGGCAAATCCTCCTTAGAGTTAGGTATCCTTCTGGTATCTTTCTCAATTGTAAACACTACCACAACAAGTCTATATATATATATATATATATATATATATATATATATATACTTTTTTACCACAATGAGTTTCTGTGTCAATGTGCCATTGTATAGCCTCGTAGAGTGATTTATCAACCTGATTACTATACAACAGGCTTTTCGTTGTATGTTCCACTGAGCTTTACACCCAGTGATACATGCGTTATTGTTCTGTATTGCTGTTTGATGTACTTGTACTATATACAAGTTTGAATAGACAATGACAAACACAAGTTTAGTAAATTTCTGTCATGAATCAAATTTTCTTAACTGCTTAAGACAGTTAACACAGTAATGAAACATTGAAAAATCAAACAAAGCCATCAAGTTCAACCCTCTGTTGCTTCTGAAGGCAAAAACCCTACAACTAATCCTGTCCTTATAACCAATTATATCTCTGTATATTCTTTATTACCAAAAAATAGTGTACATTTAACCCTTTGAGTGATTGGGGTTGGGTATGTTTTTCCTTGTCAGGGGCATGCCCAATTTCCAGGCTTCTGCTATAGTTACATTTAAGAGATAATCTGCTTAAACAGCTTACACTTTCAATACAGAAACCTATATATTGTTTTTTTCTGGAACAGTTAAGCTACTCATGGATACCTAGTTTATGGTAAACCTTTCATTCTATCACGTGATATACAGAAAACAACTTGTGCATTTATGTCCAGCTTGAGTAAAATGATCATATAGGTGTGGTTGTACATGTATGCAGATGGTACACACAGGCCCATGATTTTACACAATATAGTATAGGGTACATATATGTAAGGGGGAGTTAGATATTATAATGATGCTAAAAATCTGCAAGTATGCCATTATTGTTCCATGTGTGGTTGTGTAGTGCATTTTAATAATATGACTCCTGAGCCTGGCCACGACATGGTTAATTACCTAAGTATATAACTTGTAACTTAGGCATCAGACGTCAACATGTACAGATCGCTGTGCCGAATAGATAAGGAAACTCACTAGCACATAAGAACAAAATGGCCAAGGACCTCTGTTTAGGATGTCTGGCCAGCATCATAAGATGGAGTGACAGCCTGCGTCACAGAACAGAAGCCACCTAGAAGTAACACCATGACGTAAAGACACTTGTCACTTGAGGATTCTGGAAAGTCCCCACGGCTATAAAAACCTAAGGCCACAACCACAAACCTTGAAACCTCACCTGTGGTGCTTGCAAGAACGTGCACGGGCAGCCCAGGACGGATCCATGGATCCTTGCGTTCAAGACAAGTGGCTCTTCGAAAAGACTGTTCTGAGGGGGTTTCCCAGTCCCTGCTGAGTTGCGAGTTAATTAGTGATGGCAAGTTGGGATCATTAAAGTGAATCGGATCATTTCGATTCGTTCACTGAAATGATCCGATTCATGATCCGAATCTTCGGATCACTCAGTTTTCCAGTAACTCCGTGCAGGCACACTAACGATTGGCCCCGCCCCTTTCATTATGAATCCTCCCCCTGCCTCCAGTGATGCCAATGAAGGCAGAGAGTCGTTCAAAGATTTGGATCTTACAGGGATCCGAATCTTACAGTGATCCGGATCACTGTAAGATCCGGATCATTGTAAGATCCGGATCTTTGAGTCATCGTTCCTGTGTGAATTAATGAGCTGTAACCTGACCCCAGAGTCTGTGTTTGAGTGCTCTGCAGATGACTCACAGCTCTAGGATCAGGTTACAGCTGCATGATTCACAGACTGAACCGCTACAAATGAATCGTTCAGTCTAGTGAATCGATTCATCCGGATCACTAAAAAGAACCGGATCAAATAAACGATTCGTTCATGATCCGGACATCACTAGAGTTAATCAGCTAGAGGATTGATAACTACTTGGCTTGGTGATGTATTACTGTATTGAGATTTGACACTATAGCATTGATTACTGATATTGATTGCTTAACTTGTTTTACACACTGTGGTAAAGTGTGTGGGAGAGTGGTGGATGGGATATATATCTCACCTGGTTTCCTCAGCCAGCAAACCCCGGAGCTCTCAGGTGAGGCTTCCTAAGCTCATTACTGGGGAGGAAGCCTTAAAAGAGAGGGCTGTTAGGTTTGCAGGGGGGAGGAGAAACTGAGTGAAGGAGCAGCTACAGCCCACCAGGTATGAAGCTTTACCCATGCAAAACATATTACTTTGCTTTGTGCCAGACCTTAGGCTTGTAGAGAGGTATCCGGATGTTTAGTTAGAGCCGGACAGGCTTAGAGTTTGTTTTATTTTCAAGGTGCTCTGTGCCTACAGCATCTAAATAAACATGCTTGACTTTTTGAAACCTGTGTGAATACTGTCATTGCTGCCCCATGCGTGAGCTGTCCCCTACAACACATATATACATACATGTAAGTTTGCATACAAAACTATTTTCTATCTGTTGATGTGAGAGTTCTATATTAAAGTTTTGCTTTGTGTGTGGTGCTGTCATTCCATATCCTCATTGATTGGGCAAAACATTGGTGCACCTGCTTTTGAGGAATACACCTCCCATAGCTCTTATTAATATTCTGGCTCAGGGTTATGGGTGTTTGTAAAAATTTGCAGAAAGTATATATTTTTATTTTAACCCCATAGTGTCGCGTATGTATCGCTAGAGGTACTCAGCGCAGGAGTTATTCTGCCCAGAAAACTGCTGTATAGGGAGAAGCCCCAACAGTGGTAATCCAGGATTTAGATGATCCCAACAGTGAGATACTCTCCGTGAACACAGGTAGCAGGTAAGTTCTGAGTATGAGAAAACAGGTACAGGTGTTGGATATCAGACAAGCCGGGTCGGTACACAGGAGCAGGTTAGCAGACAAGCCGGGTCGGTACACAGGAGCACAGGCAGAAGTACAGAATCACTTAGGCAAAAGGGAGGTCAGGCAGGCAAGGGTACAAAACAGAAATCAGCAGCAAACTCAGAATCACGGGTAGCAGACCACAACAGGGTGCCTGAGAAAGCTCAGCAGGGATTTTTAAATTTGGCGCCAGACCAAAAACCCCGCCTCCAAGCCAGGTCAAGACCCCGCCTCTAGACGTCCATCACGTCCATGGCACAGCCAGAAGGATCGCTGTGCCCCCAGTGGACGGACAGGACATCAGGTAAGGGAACCCTTCCGGGTACTCCTGCATAGACGGGCAGCCTTAGATCTGCCCATAGAGGAGTTCCCGGGACCGACCTTTCTTCTCCCGTTTCGGCGGCACGGAGAGAACGTGACAGTTTCTCGGGTGCCCGTGCGCCGCGAGCAGAGGTCCGTTCGCCGACCATGGGACCGGAGAGAGAGGTATCGGGTACCTTGATCGGCGAGCAGACCCCTGCCTGCGGCCGACAGGTCCCGAGGACGTGACATTACCCCCTCCCCGAGGGCTGGCCGAAGGCTGTAAATTCCCAGGTTTATTAGGGTTTTTAACGTGAAAGGAGCAAAGCAAAGCAGGAGCATGTAAATCCGGGGAACAAACCCATGACCTCTTCTCTGGACTATAACCCTTCCAATGAACAAGGTAAAGAATAGAATTCCTAACTTTCTTGGAATCTAGGATAGAGTGTACTTCATATTCAATATGAGAATCCACAATTACAGAACGGGGACGAGGGGTAAATTTGGAGAACCGATTACAGGTAAGGGGTTTAAGTAGGGAAACATGAAAAACACGGGGTATTCTAAGGGAAGGGGGAAGGAACAATTCATTAGCGACAGGATTGATTTTACGAAGAATCCGGAAAGGCCCAATATACCGAACGGTGAACTTCATGGATGGGACTTTAAGTTTAATATTTTTGGTCGATAGCCAGATCCTATCACCTGACATAAAGGAGGGACCCAAACGACGATGATGGTCAGAGTGGCGTTTGAACTTACTGGCTGCTTTATCTAAAGATTGGTGAACCTTGTCCCAAACTAACGGCAAATGTTTCACATATAGGTCAACAGCAGGAACCTGGGAGTCACCGAACGAAGTGGGCAGAGAGGAAGGATGATAGCCATAATTACAAAAGAAAGGAGAAACTGTAGACGACTCATGAACGCCGTTATTTCTGGCAAACTCTGCCCAAGGCAGGAGTTGAGTCGAATTGTTCTGGCGATCATTAATAAATAAATGTAAATACTGTTCTTGATTAGTTCTTTCCGAGATACCGTTAGTTTGGGGGTGATAAGCGGAGGAAAAAGCTAAAGATATGCCCAAGGAGGCGCAGAAGGTTTTCCAAAATAAAGCCGTAAATTGTACCCCACGATCAAATACCACTTGAAGCGGAATGCCATGCAGTCGGATAACATTGGCAACAAAAACAGGAACTAACTCAGGAGCTGAAGGTAATTTGAGCAGGGGAACAAAATGCGCCATTTTAGAAAACCGATCTACCACTACCCAAATGATCGTATTGCCCTGTGACGGCGGAAGTTCGACGATAAAGTCCATTGCTACGTGCGTCCAGGGTCGAAGGGGAATGGGCAAAGGCTGAAGTAAACCGAACGGCTTAGTATGGGAACTCTTGGCGACCGCGCAATCGGTACAGGAGGCAACATAATCCACGCAATCAGATCATCAGGCCTACACACAATCTCAATGGTACGTCGAGCACTAGGGTGGCCAGTAGGTAGAGATGCATGTGCCCAGGACAAAACGTTTTCTCTTTCTGATACAGGAACAAATAGACTATCCATAGGCCATTTACTATGAACGGTAATCTCTGTCTGAGCCTTAAGGATGTGGGAAACCAGGGGGGGGATGTAAATGGATGGAAATCGCAGAGATAATCCGGGATGGGGAAATAATAGGTTCAGGCACAGACTTAGTATCTGAATCAGAGACAAACTGTCTGGACAATGGATCTGCCTTGACATTCTTGGACCCAGGACGGTATGAGATAAAGAATATAAATCTAGAAAGAAACAGAGACCATCTGGCTTGCCTAGGATTTAGTCTTTTAGCATGGCTAAGATACTCTAGGTTCTTGTGGTCAGTTAAAATAGTTATAGGATTCCTTGCCCCTTCTAGAAGATGTCTCCACTCTTGAAGAGCCATAACAATGCCCATTAGTTCACGATTTCCCACGTAGACAATTTTTTGGAAAAATAGGCACACGGATGGAGTTTAGTGTTGAAATCCCTGTGCTGTGAAAGAACAGCTCCTACCCCAACCTCAGAAGCATCTACCTCAACAATGAATGGCTTGGTAGCGTCAGGGTGACGTGCCTGTGCACCGCGAGCAGAGGTCTGCTCGCCAACCACGGGACCGGAGAGAGAGGTATCGGGTGCCCGTGATCCGCGAGCAGACCCCCGCCCGCGGCCGACGGGTCCCGAGGACGTGGCAGTTTGTAGTGGTAATATGTTTTCACACACATTGGGTATACTTTTACTGCTCCTGTTATTTGTCACTGTGAAACAACACTACAATATGTATTCAGCAACATCTCCTGAGTACACTGATACCACCCATGCATGGGAGATAAGGGCCACATTTGGGAAGTGTGGATCTTTGTTTTGGAATTTTGACATCTGGCCAGATTGTGCTCATGTCATATTTGGGACATCTTTGAAGCTGGCCAGTTCAATTTACCCCATCAAACCATGCATTTTTGAAAACTAAACACCTCAGGGTATTTAAAATGCTGGTATTTTAACTCTTTCCATGCAATAATTTTACCATTAGCCTTTGTAAAAGCTTGTGGTGGTGTTGCATTTATACATTAGAGCTCTAAAGAGATCCTCTAAGAACTTTTTTATTTTGAATCAGCGCCACCAGCATGTTTTGAAACACTTCTAGGAATGACCAAGCAGGGCCCTTGACTTTTTTGTGTGTTGCTTAATGCCTCTATATTGAGGCAAAGTACCTACTGAAGTAGCAGCACTGGCTGAGCTATCCACTTTGTTCAGCCGACGGGCAATGCCATATTTGAATGGACTCAATATCGTGAATACCAGCAGTCTAACAGGCCCCTAAATTGTTGTTGAATTCCTCAATGTAGAGGCATTGCAGCAACGCCAGCACATTAATTGTCTTTAAGAGGATCATTGTCTTTAAGAGGATGTATTTCTGTGAGGTGCCTGGCATATCTATTTTGGTCAAGGGGTTAATATGTAGTTTGGAAAATCAAAGTAGCTGTGTCAGGAGTACAGATATTTAACCTTCTACTAGAATTGATTCACTTCATCATTTTAGCTATTTCCTCATTAGTAGATTATCTAGCTCTTCTACTTGTCCAGGGAGTCTATAAATTACACCTACACGAGTTACTGTACACCCAAACTGACTCTATGTTCTCCTCATCAACTTGTTTTCGGTTAGATTGTATGTTATCTTTCACATATAGGGCCACCCCTCACTGGTTAGGGATCTCCCTAACCAGCTCAACAGTGCCCCGTGGTGAATCACATTGCTGCCAGCAATGTGATTCACCACAAAGCCCCTAAAAAATAGTAGTGATTCTATTGGGGAGGGGGCAAGCACAGAGGCCGGTCTTCAGAGGACTGCCGAGGCAGCTGCGCAATTGCGCTATTCCCAACCAGCCCTGCTCATTGGGCACCCCATGGGCAGTGCGCACCCAGGCACTATCAGCGCTGGTCTGGGGAGGAGGTGTCCTCTAGCCGGCCCAACATTAGGGAGTGCGAGGTATGTCAATTCAGACCTTGGCTGCTGTTCTCCCAAATCACTACGGGCCAGCAAATGATGCAGAGCAACGGGATATGATGTCACCCCGGCGCTCTGCATGAATAGCCAGTGCATAGTGATGAGGGAGCACTAAAACAGAGGCCTGGAGTTACAGACCTCACACTACCACCGCAGGATGGAAGGGGCTTGCTATTCTCTAAGTGACTTGTGGGTTTGTATCTCAACCAGCAACAAGAAGGTTGAAGGGTGACAAAAAAACTGTGTTTTGCTTAACTGTGTTTTTCCCCTCTAGAGTGTAATTAGTTAAGGGTGGGGCTTATAATCAATTAACTGTGTTCCTCTGCATAAAGGAAGTAGCTAAATCCACAGAGCTTGCTCATAGTAGGGGGCTTGCTGTCTGTAAGTGGCAGTTTGTGCACTGCAGCAGTTAGCGCAACACAAGTTATAAAGAGAAACCAAGGTAATCCATAAATTAATTGTTTAAATTCTGTAAGTGCTCATGTCCCTCCCTGAAGTATGAGCAAGCTTGGAGATCTCACATCATGCCAGATGTATGTATGCTTGGAACAGCAGTTCCTGGGTCCATATCGCTGTGGCAAGTGTGAACAATTGGTCTCACTGGAAGCCGGGGTTGGAGCTCTGAAGAGTCACATTGAAACACTGAGAGAGATTGACAATCTTGAGAGGAGTCTCTTGCTCACTGAGCAGAGTTTAGATGGGGCCCCTAGCAATGAGAGAGGAGATCAGTCAGAAGGGAGTAAGGCACATAGCTGGGTGACAGTTAGATGTGGTTGCAGTGGGGGAAGGAAGAGGGAAGCCAGCCCACAGTTTCTCCATCCCAACAAATTTGCTCATTTAAGTTATCATGTTAGGGAGGCAGACTCAGAGGTGGGCTTTCTGGAAAAAGCTGTCCTCCGTCGGGAGAGCAGCTCATCCAGTGTGCAGAGGATCCAAAAGGAAGGGAAGCACAGGCAGGTTGTGGTGGTAGGAGATTCTATAATTAGGAAAACAGACAGGGTAATCTGTAGCTCTGATAGCAGCAACCGAATGGTTTGCTGTCCCCCGGGAGCCTGGGTTTGGCATGTTGCAGACAGAGTGGATAGATTATTGGGAGGGGCTGGTGAGGATCCAGCTGTCTTGGTGCACATTGACACCACTGACATAGTAAGAGGAAGATGGAGTGCCCTAAAAGGTAATTTTAGGGATTTAGGGAGTAAGATTAAAAAAGGACCTGCAAGGGAGTATTCTGAGAGTTTCCACCTGTGCCATGGGCTACACCAGAAAGGCAGCGGGAGATTAAGCAGCTAAATGCATGGCTGAAGTCTTGGTGTATGAAGGAGGGCTTTGGGTTTTTAGAGCACTGGGATGATTTTGCTTTGGGGTATGAATCCTGACACAGCCCCCCATTTAAGGAGCGGCCACTGGGTTGTGAACAGCCTAAGAATAAAATTTGTATTCAAGTAATAAACAAACAAACTGAGAACCGAGCCGAAACACAAAATAAACATGACTTTTTCTTCTTTTTTGCAAGACTTGTTCGTTGATTTTCAGGTCTTCCTTTCCTATAATATTGCCATTGGAGGTAATGACACAATCAAAGGAAAGGTGATCTGCGGTGCAATTGCAGGTCAAATCAGAACTGGATGCTGGAAAAATAGATGAGATGGTATGATTCAGTGCTTTCTCTTTCCATGTACCAGGGGTCACGTAGCTGCCCTGTACCCAAGGCACCACGGAGGGCAGCTCAGTATGGGAAGCACTGATGGAAGGACCCTTCTTACCCAGAGATAGAATAGGGTCATGAATCTTTGTTGCCAGTCCAGAGGAGATATTAGGGGTTATGGTAGTCTCTGGTGTATCAGGCTTTGCTGAGGTAGGAAGTACTGAACCAACGGTGAGAGATTTACAGTAGTGCTGTTAGTGCTCGGTGGCTTGACATCATGAGACTGTTGCATTGTAAGGTTTAGCCAGGGCATTTGAGAGACTGACTGCCGGGCATTTGAGAGACTGATGCTTTTACAGGGTTCTTTTCAAAGGCAGGACTTACAGTGACAATGTTGAGAGGTGGTACAGCGGTACAGCTGGTAGGTAATTCATTATTCTCAACACCTTTAGCTGGAATAGAATTCGAGGAAAATAAAGGAGACTTGTCCTCAACGGCAGACTTTGTTACTTGGAGGTAGTTTTCATATATAGCAAGTCCTTTTCTTGGCATCTCTGTCCCATCAGAGGCTAGGACTATGCCCTGGGCACCCAGAGGGTGTTTAGCAGATCTCCCCTTTTTATTGGTAGGAGTGATAGGGGTTGTAATCATGGTTGAACAGAAAGCTTCAGGAAGTTCATCCATATGGGAGTAGTTTTCATTATTACAGAATGTAGAATCATAGGAGTTGTAGTCCATCACATAAGAGTCATCATCAGACTTTAGTTGGACATCCTCTGGAGTCTGAGGTGCATTAGGATTCACAGGGGTTGGTAGATACTCCATAGGTTCACTATCCTGGGGAATAAAGCTACATGCCCAGTCAAGTGAGCTCTGTGCTTGTGGCATCGATTGCTTGATCGGTTCAGAGGGTACAGAGGGTTTAGGAGGGCATTGGGTATCCAGTGTCCTTTTTTACCACAGTAAAAACAAGACTCTTCATCACTTCTTTGTTGCAATTCTGTTGTGGTAAGGGGTTCACATTTCTTAGATGTCCTAGGAGATTCCTTCTTAGTACTGATTTCAGGTTTGTTGGATTTCTTAGTTGATGTTACAGACGTAGGATATTTGTTTTCATGAGGGTGATTGGAGTTGGAGTCCCTCATTTGCATTAATGATTTGCAGAGTTCAAGTAAACATTTTCTTATCAGTTTGATAACCGAAAGCAACCCCGCAGACTCCTTGTAATGGCCTTTGCATTCTGTCAGGGCCGGGTGATCAGGTTGGGTACGAGCCTCATTGCAGGGGATACCTGGGGTTCTGTCTGCACACGGCCATGCATGGTAACCGAAGGATAAGACAGACAGGCACAAAGGAATACACCACAGGCAAAATTGCAGGTAATGCTATGTATTGTATATTACTGGAGGGGCGTACGGCAGGAAGCCCACTGGACAGGGCACAATGTAGGAAGCCCACTGGACAGGGCACAAGGTAGGAAGTCCGCTGGACAGGGCACAAAGCAGGAAGCCCACTTGGCAGGGCTGAAGGCAGGAAGCCCACTTGGCAGGACTGAAGGCAGGAAGCCCACTTGACAGGGCTGAAGGCAGGAAGCCCACTTGGCAGGGCTGAAGACAGGGAGCCCACTTGGCAGGGCTGAAGGCAGGAAGCCCACTTGGGGCTGAAGGGCCCACTTGGCAGGGCTGAAGGCAGGGAAAATTCAGGATCAGGTATAAATCAGGATCAGGTACAGGGCCAGAGCAAAAGGGTCCTATAACTTCAAGGCACCTAACAAGCAGGGGAGCGTCAAGTGTGAATGACATAGGCTTCAGGTGAGGGAGGCATGGTAATAAAGCCTGTTGGTTAGGTCAGGTGTAGTAATGGCATAGGCTTCAAGAGGGGATTAAATACAAAGTGAAAGAAGGGTTAAACTTAAACTATCCTGCAGTCAGGATAGAATCCTGACAAGATTTTAAACTAGAAATGGGGGGGGGGATAAATACCAGGTAAACAGTATAGAAAGGGAAGGCGATTTACTTAGTAACCAGGTGGGTGAATCTGGGGGCTTGGTCCATACATATAATAGGGAGAAGCATATATTTGCCTCCCAAAACAAGGACAGAAAGTGATTGCAGCATTAGTGTTAAACGACGAGCTAAAGGTCATGTCTACAAATTCTCGCAGTTTAGGGAATAAGATCCATGAACTTCTAACAGTAGTGGCAACAGAGAATGTTGATGTAGTGGCTGTTACTGAGACGTGGTATAATGAGAAAAATTACTGTGACATATTAATACCGGGGTACTCTTTACATAGAAAAGACAGAGGGGTAGCCCTATGTCTGAAAAATAACATAAAATCTAACTTAACAAGTTAGTGTTAGTTAGTGAGGAGAGCATCGGTTTGGGTTACAGTACAATGTGGAAAAAGTAAAGTAACTTTTGTAGGTGTGATTTATAGACCCCCAGGACAAGTAGAAGAACTAGATAACCTACTAGTGGAGGAAATAGCTAAAATGACAGTGAAGGGGGATGTTATAATCATGAGTGACTTTAATCTCCCTGATGTGAACTGGAAAACCAAAGTAGCTGGTTGTGCCCAGAGTGCAGATATTCTTTAAGGAAGAGTTGAGGAATCAACTCATAAGGAGGGCATATTGCATTTAGTGTTCACAAACGGATATTTCTGTAGGTGAAAATTTGGGATCTAGTGATCACCAGTCTGTGTGGTTTAATATTCGCACCACACAAAAACAAAAGTTTTAGATTTTAGAAAAGCTAACTTTTCTAAAATAAGAGTATGTGTTGAGGCGTCATTATCAGACTGGGGCAACTTAAATGGAGTCCAGGAGAAATTGGATTATTTAAAAGTTATATTATTGAATATAACAGAAAATTGTATAAAGCTGGTTAGTAAGAGTAAAAAATTAAAGAAACAGCTGTGGTACTCTGCAGAAGTGACCAAAATCATAAAACACAAAAGTTAGCCTTTAGTAGATAAAAAAAATACCGAAAGTGAGCAAGATAGACAGATCTATAAAATTAGGCAGAAAGAAGCAAAGAAAGTTATAACAGCTGCCAAATCACATGCTGAAGAGAGAACTGACCTATCAGTAAAAAATGGAGATAAAACATTTTTTAGATATATAAATGAGAAATGGAAAGTTAAACAAGGATTAGTTAGACTAAAAACAAAAGGAATATATGTAGAAGAGGATAAAGGTTTAGCTGACTGCCTCAATGAATATTTCTGTTCAGTTTTTACAAATGAAAATGAGGGAATGGGACCTCAGTTAGGAAAAAAGACTGAGTCATTTGAAATATGTGAGTTTATCGAGGCAGAGGTTCTACTTCAGTTGTCTAAGGTAAAGACAAATAAGTCAATGGGGCCTGATGGGATACACCCCAAGTTATTAAAAGAGCTTGGTGGTGTACTAGCAAAACCGTTAACTGATTTATTTAATGAATCATTGGTAACAGGAGTCATCCCAGGGGATTGGAAATTAGCTACAGGCCAGTTAGTCTTACATCTGTAGTAGGGAAATTAATTGAAACAATGTTAAAGGACAGGATGGTTAAACATTTGATATCATATGGGTTTCAAGATCAAAAACAACATGGGTTTACCTCAGGAAGATCATGCCAAACTAATCTTATTGATTTTTGTGATTGGGTGACTAAAGTTATTGATCAAGGTGTAGTAGACATTGTGTATCTGGATTTCAGCAAGGCCTTTGACACTGTGCCACATAGAAGACTTATAAATGAACGGCAATCTCTGAGTTTAGATCCCAATGTTGTTGAATGGATTAGGGAGTGGCTGAGTGACAGACAAACAAGAGTTGTAGTCAATGGTGTATATTCAGAGCAAGGTTACCAGTGGGATACCTCAGGGATCTGTATTTGGACCCATTCTCTTTAATATTTTTATTAGTGATATTGCAGATGGTCGTGATGGAAAGGTATGTCTATTTGCTGACGACACAAAAATTAGCAACAGGGTTGATGTTCCTGGAGGGAGAAGCCAAGTGGCAAATGATTTAGGTAAACTGGAAAATTGGTCAGAGCTGTGGCAACTGGCATTTAATGTGGATAAATGCAAAGTAATGCAAAGTAATGCATTTAGGGCATAAACCAAGGCCAGATTATAGAATATTTGATACTGTCCTAACCTCAACGTGCAAGGAAAGGGATTTAGGGATAATTATTTCTGAAGATTTAAAGGTAGGTAGACAATGCAGTAGAGCAGCAGGTAATGCTAGCAAAATGCTTGGTTGTATAGCGAGAGGTATAAGCAGTAGAAAGAAGTGCTCATGCTGTTGTACAGATCACTGGTGAGACCTCACTTGGAGTATTGTGTACAATACTGGAGACCGTATGTCCAGAAGGATATAGATATGTTGGAGAAAGTTCAGAGAAGGGCTACTAAAATGGTTCATGGATTACAGGATAAACCTTACCAGGACAGGTTAAAGGATCTTAACATATATAGCCAGGAAGAAAGAAGTGACAGGGGGATATGATAGAAACATTTAGATACTTAAAGGGAATCAACAACATAAAGGAAAAGAGTTTATTTAAAAGGAGAAATACTACCTAAACAAGAGGACACAGTCATAAACTAGAGGGGCAAAGGTTTAATGGTAACATCAGGAAATATTACTCTACGGAAAGGGTAGTTGGCGCATGGAATAGCCTTCCAGCAGATTAATACAGTAAAGACATTTAAGGAAGCATGGGATAGGCATAAGGCCAAGCTAGATATAGGATAAGGCCAGGTACTAAGTAAAGTACTCAGAGGTTGGGCAGACTGGATGGGCCTAATGGTTCTTATCTGCCATCACTTTCTATGTTTCTATTAGAAGATGATAAAAGATGACAAAAGTAAGAGATGGGGAGAAAGGGGTGTAAGGGCTATATATATGTGTGTGTGTAAGGGCTGTATGTGTGTGTGTGTATGGGCAGCATATGTATATGGGCAGTGTAGGTATTTGTGTGTTTGTAAGCTGGTGTGTGTGTATATGTGTGTGTGTAAAGGCAGCTGTATGTAAGGACAGTGTATGTGTATATATGTGTTAATGGGCAGTTGTGTGTAAGGCCAGTGTATGTACCGTATTTGCTCGATTCCAAGATGACCCTGATTATAAGACGACCACCCAAAATCTGAATATTAATTTAGGGAAAAAAAAAAGAAAAAGCCTGAATATAAGACGACCCTATAGGAAAAAAGGTTTACCAGTAAATGTTAATT
>VKOC01031482.1:0-11158 GCA_009364415.1 Spea multiplicata
ATATATATATATTTATATTAAAAAAACAATAATATGCTATTGCACTCCAAACCAATTCTGTAGTAGCCTGGTGCTAGGTAATATACAGTCTATGGATAGTTACCAGCACTCTAGGTCTTTTTCAATAAATACAGATTCCTCTTTTGCAGGTCAACGTTTCAGTCTTTATTTGACTTTCATCAGGACACAAAAAATATATATATACCCATACACAGAAGCGCTTGTTTGAGGTTATTGCTGCCAGAGGAGGTGCGACCAGCACTGTGAATTTAATTGATGTGTTCAATAAAGACATTAAATATACACACGGTTTGTGTGTTATTAGCTTAAGCACATTGTATTTGCCCATACTTGTGACTTAGATGTAGATCAATCACATTTTACACACAATTAATGCAGGAAACCAGGTAATTTCAAAGGGTTCACTTTTTCTTACCATTGTGTATGTATATATATATATGTATAATTGATCAATATTTGGATTTTCTACCACACATTCTTAACTTATTGTGGTATTCTGAAAGGCTTGTTATTATTTTTGATTGGGCATTTCCATATTAACTGTTTTTCATGAAATTGTCCTTTCTAATAAATACTGTTAATGTTTTTCTGAATGCCTCCACTGCTACTCCTTTAATGTTGACTTTCTGAAAAATGATAGGCAGAGTTGGGAGATCAGAATCCTCTAGACTGGGTTTGGAAATTGCCAGCATTGACATGTTTGGTGTCAGACCCACTAATCTAGTCAGCCTAGGCAAGAAGAGCAGGGGCAGAACTGGCCCGTCCATTATAAGACAAAATGAGAATGGCACCAAGCTGTGTAGGGTATTTTTGTGTCCATATACGATGGATTTGAAGCATTCACACTTACCTTTAACTCATAATTAGCATTATAAGAAATAGGGGGCTCAGGCTGTTGGCTTCCTGTCTCTTCTCTGTCCCCTTTATCTGATAACACATCTAATTTGGAATCTTATTGCTGGTATAGAAAAGCTGAGGAGAAGGGGAGAACTTCAGCAGGGTGTTTTGAGGTAAACAACCTGGTTCCTTTTACATACAACATAGCTCCTTTCAAGCAAACCTTGTTTTAAGCACATCAGCCCTGCTAGATATTTGTGTGTGCTTTTCAGCATGCTTCAGGAGGGCCTACGTCTACACCAGGGCCATCTTTAATGATAATAGGGTTGAGGGTAAGCTTCTCCTAATGCCCCCTATTGAGCCATACACTGATGGCGCTTCAGCTCCATGCTGGCGCGATGCAACAGAGGTAAAGGTAGGAGCAGCCATCGGCACATGCCTCTCCGTTAGCAAATCTACACCTTCTGTACGTCATATGTTTCAGACTGTGAAGCAGTGTTGCGGTCCAGACTGCCAACTCGATGTGCTTAGCACATTGTATGTATATTTAAAATTTGTATGTATATTCCCATTTCTCCAGCCATTATTAAAAAAGCCTGAGAGGACCATGTGATAGTAAAATATCACAGTGTATAGTCTGGAAAGCCTTGGCTCTATTTAGACGACAGGGCGGCATGTTGTTGTGGGGATTGGGGTCATGTAAGGGTCATTATTCAGGTCAGGCAGGTTATATAAAAAAAAATGTGTTGAGAAGTTTCTAGTTGCGCTCGCGCCGCTTAGCATTGCCGCCTTTTTTCATGTTGATGCGCTCGAGGGCGCCTCGCGCCGCTTAGTTACGCCCCCTTTTTGCGCGCCTTGCGCTCGCGGCTGCCTCGCGCTGCGCTATGGGCTGCCTCGCGCTGCGCTATGGGCGGGAAGTTGCTCTATAAATAGAGCGTTCCTGAGGTACACCTCACTTACCTGCGGCAAACCGCCAGCTGTCTGCACTGACCTCTAGTAGCGTCTGGTGAGCAGCAGCATAGCGGCGAGAGCCAAAGGTTGAAGATGGAGGAGCTGCTTTTGAGGCGCCCACTACACCCACCCTAGCGTTAATCTTTATCAAGTACTCTATTTTGTCGTGGCTTTTATTTGACGGTTTAAGGTTGCCCATTTTAAAAATAATAATAATAATAATAAATAAATAATAAACAATATTATACTACTTATAAAAAAAAAAAAAAAAAAGGGGGGTGAACGCGGTTGTGCATTTTGCTGTCCTGGCTTTAGGGGCGGATGGCATGGTAAGGTTAAATTGGTTTGCACTCTGGGGCTTGGGCCAGGAGTTGCTTTTTATGGTTACATTGTTTCAAGGTTAATGGTGTAAGTTGTAATTTAATGGTAAGCTAAATAAAAGACCACACCTGTTTATCCAATACAAAGTTTCAAGTGTTTTTATTTATGTGTGTGTAAGTAAATCAATTCTTGTGTCTGGTTTATATCCCTTACAATCACATGTAGGAGTCTGACTGGAGGCGAATGTCATTTTATAACCATCACATGATCATCTGCTTGGGGGCCAATTCCCTTTTTTTGTGGCGTTCGGTAATGGTGGGGGAGGAGGGAGGGTGTGATCACAGAAGGTTGCTGTGTTAAGTAGAATAGACAAGGTTTGAGACACATTCCCAAGGGCATACATTTCTTGGGTCTCATTGAAGTCTTTGTGGTTTTCTGTAAAGCACAGACTGTATTGGTAAATGCTGTCTGTTATATGGTTGCTCTTTGTATACGCATGCACTAGGAATCTTACAGTAAATGTTTGTATTGTGTGTAAAATGCACATAAATAAAAATTGCAATAGCAATGCCACATTCACATTCTTTGTAGACTTTTCGTGCCAGTTTTAACCTTTTATTAGTTCTGCTTGCATGCTGATCTAATTTTAGCTTAGCCCCCAGACTGCTCCAAACTCACTATGGTGATGTATAAATAAACACTACACAGGCTGTAATTACAAACCATATGAAATGAGTAAAACTATGTTTCTGAGAAAAAAATACAATACACTACTGTCTAGTGTGAATTTTGAAGCACAATTTGGGCTCTTTACACTGATTAAAGTCACAGGATACACCTTCTGTTGCTTATTATGTGGGTTTACATGCCAACTCTACTGAACAGTACTGTGATGAGAAGAGTATATACTAGAATTGTCCTAACACGGACCATTGAGAGGTGCCCTCTGTGGGATATCACTGTGACTATTAAACCCTAGAGCTGCTATCCTAGTCCTCATGCATAGCAAGGCCTGCCTCAACAACAAAAAATGCAGATTAAAATACTTTGGTAGTAGTTTAACTTGAATTAACCTGTACGGAAAATATATTGTGCATATGAGTGTCCGCTTAATTGTTAAAATCAACAAATCAACAGCCAATGCCATACAAGTCAAATAATATGTCCAAGTAGGTGTGCAGTAACCCGCAGCACGTAATACAAAAGTATTTGCAACTCTTAATTATTGAAATTAGGTGTTTCAATCAGACCCATGGCCACAGCTGTATAAAAACAAGCACCCAGCCATGTAGTCTGCATTTACAAACATTCGTAAAAAAAAAAAAAATGTGGTTCTTTAGAGCTCAGTGAATTTAAGCGCGGTACTGTGATAGGTACTGTGGTTTGCAATAAGTCAATTCATAAAATGTCATCCCTGCTAGATATTCCTCGGTGAACTGTAAGTGCTATTATTGGAAAGTGGAAGCGTTTAGGAACAGCAGCAACTCAGCCACGAATGGGAAGACCACGCAAAGTCACAGAGCGGGGTCACCGAGTGCTGAGGCGCACAAAAGTCGCCAACGCTCTGCTGATTCCGTAACGGAAGAGTTCCAAACTTCCACTGGCATTAATATCAGCACAAAAACTGTGGCAGGAGCGTCATGGCTGAGCAGCTGCATGCAAGCCTCACATCACCAAGTATAATGCCAAGCATCAAGTGGAGTAAATCACGCTGCCACTGGAGTCTGGAGCAGTGGAATTGTGTTCTGTAGAGTGACGGCTCACACTTCACTGGCATAACGTTACCTGCCTGACTGCATTGTGCAAACTGTAAAGTTTGGTGGAGGAGAGATATTGGTATGAGGCTGTTTTTCAGGGTTAGCCCCCTTACTTCTGGTGAAGGGAAATTGTAATGTTTCAGCATACCAGGACATTTTGCGTGAAGCTATGCTTCCAACTTTGTGGAAACCCAGAGCATGACTGTGCCCCAATACACAAAGCAAGGTCCATAAAGACATAGATGGTGTGGAAGAACTTCACCGCACAGAGCCCTGACGTCAACCCATCGAACAGCTTTGGGCTTAACTGGAATGGAGATCGTGAACCAGGCCTTCTCGTCCAACATCAGTGCCCGACTTTACAAATGCTCTACAGCATGAATCGGCAAACATTCCCTCAGAAACACTCCAAAATCTTGTGGAAAGCCTTCCCAGAAGAGTGGAAGCTGTTATAACTGCAAACAACTGTTATAACTGGGGGAACAACTATTAATGTCTTCGTATTTAGAATGCAATGTCATCAAAGTACCTGTTGGTGTAATTGCCAGGTGTCCCAATACTTTTGCCCATATAGTATGTTTGAAAGGTTCAGGAGTTTTAAAACTGAATAGACCTTTGTGCATCCTGTAATAGCCGACACACAAACCTACTATGAATATAACTTCATTTATTTGCTGCAATTAATGCAAAATAGGTCTTATGGAACGGAACAAATGCTCTGAAGTTCACCTTGAACAGATTAATTACCTATCCCTGCTTTTGTGTGCACCACATAGAAACAACAAAACCCAGTTCATTCCTGTTTCAGTTACGAACACAGTGTACTGGTAGCTGTTTTGGTGCATGGGCAACAATTGTTGGTTCCCGTTGGAAAAGAACAGAAATTTGGGAAATTCAAAATAGTCTAGGGAATAATGTATCAGGATTTTCGTTGCTTTATACTTCTTCTAACTGTCCCAAACCCTAATCCTTACACCTACGTAGAGTATATATTAGTTTTTTCAGTGTAGTATCTATGCAAATTACTACATCTTTTGCTTTTGCAACAGCTGCCATGTTCATTGTTTAAAACATTTTATGATGACGGATAGCGATGAGAATAATTTTGTTACTCAATAGGGATTCTTGTTTGGATCAGCAACATCTCTTTAATGCCACGTTGTGTTTATGTGTCAATAAGTCAATGGCCATTTCAAAAGAAGCGTAAGAGTAGGCTGTGAGTCGTAGTTTTTAACAGCGGAAGCTGACAGAGATCAACTGATTACTTAGCAGCCTAGTAGGAGCAAGGAGTATATTATAAACAAAAATAAGACTCACAACCTTTACTTAAAGAAACGCTGGTACCTTTTAAGTCACCCTGTTCAATACCATTGTTTAGAGGAACTTACATCAATCATAGTCTTTACACTGCTCTGTCGGAGGACGTGCAAACAAATTACACATAAATATAATATTTTACAATAAGCTGACATTAGAACCTTAAGCAGCATCAGAGAAATCCACGTTTTATAGCTATCGCAATTTGATTGTTTTGTGATTATGTAATGTAGTGCTTAGAGTGAACAAGCTGCATTTAATAATCTTCTGGCATTCAATTAAGAAGATTTTATACAAATATGAGTCAAGGCTGACTCATTTTTGTTTCTCAGATATAACAAAAATGGGATTTCTGAGTCATATTCACTGGTAAGGACATTAGATCTCTCTCAAGTCCCCTTTTCTGACTTAAGGCTCATAAAACATACGTTGGACACTCTTAAGGCCGTGTCCCGAGCCCCTTTTTGGAGAATAATCACTCAAGATAGTGTATATAATAAAAAGTTGTAAAGTCTTCTGACAGGATGGAGGCATACACGAAGACGTGGGCGTGCTGGCTCTCTTTTCTCTCCTCTCCTGTGCTTGCGACATTGCTTCAGTGATAACCTTTGAGCTTCCTGATATCAGACTTTCCCTTACTAGCCCTTTGCTTTTTCTTCTCTTTCTCTTTATGCTCCCCTCCTGCCGACTCTCCTCCTCTGTTTCCCTGTTTCTCCCCCCCCTATATATATTTTTTTCTCTCTTCTTTCCTCCGCCTCCTTCCTTTTTGTGTGTGTCTATATGTTTACCTCTGCACCACACAGTCTCGCAGCAATTTGAATAACGGGTTTTGATTTTTGGCTTCCATTGCCTCATACTCCACATTGCCACTCATCGCTTGTCATATTTTGTAAACCTACCGGAGGGGGCTGTATTTGGAATGTATCTATTATTGCCGATTTGAGCCTTATTATGTACATGGATCTTGACCATGTCACTGTCGTTGCATCTTTATTGTGACGTTTCCCTATGTTTATGTATTGTGTCCTTAAACCAATAAAATATCATTTACCTAACAAGTTGTAAAGTTATTAAATACTTCAAATTAGTTTTTTTTTAAAACAAAACACTTAATCATTAATAAAATATATTATAATAAAGTGCTCAAATAGGCAATTAATTCAGACAATTCATCCACACATTAATGCATACTCTCACTCATTCCCACAATTTATCCACATACTAATTATTTAATTCTCTCACTCATTCACACAATTAATCCACACACAAATCCATTCATTCTCTCACTCATTCTCACTATTTATTTCAATATTCTTACTACCCTCTTTCTCACTATCTACCCCCTCTCCCCCAGTTTCTTACTATCTACCCCTCTCTCCCCGTTTCTCACTATCTACCCCCTCTTCCTTTATCACTATCTGCCCTTTCCTTCCTTTCCCCTTCCCGCATTAATCACTATCTACCCCCTATCCCACCCTCCTCACTTTCTACCCCTCTCCTCCCTTCTCACTATCTACCCCCTCTCCCTCCCTTCTTACTATCTACCCCCTCTCCTTCCCTTCTCACTATCTACCTCCCTTCTCACTATCTACCCCCTCTCCTCCCCTGACTTTGGATTTGTATACTGTTATTGACCCCTTGGCTTGCCTGACTGTTCTCCTGCCTAGTGATTCTGCTCGTGCCTGAGCTACTTGTGAACCATACCTTGGCTGACTATAATTGGCATGTGTCCTGAAACCACCTAAACTCAATACTAGGTATGGGTGTCCACATACTTTTGGTCATATAGTGTAACATCAAACATTTTGAAGCTATATTTGTCTAGAAAAAAGCAGATAGATACAAGCCAATGATTTGAGTCCCTAAGCCTTTGTGACTCATAGTAGTCTTTGGACTATGGATGCCTCTTATTTTCCATAGGAGGAAGTGGATATATATTTTGCCTTTTACGTATAATTTATTTATCTATTCTTTTAAATATATATATATATATATATATACACATGTCCTGTCAAAGATTTCTGGTAATAGAAGTTATCAGTCCTGATATACATCGTGTTGTAGGTGTCCTTTTTGGGCAGAACGCCAATATATCAAAGATACATTGTTGTAAGTGCTGTGTAGGTGAAACACTTTGTTGTATATCAGTGAAAAGTATAGTTTTAATCTCTTTTCTCGGAGTGTGATAGTGATATTGAATACATCTGTGTCACTATAGCACAGTTTACCTTTAAGCTTATGTAAATAAAGAGGTAAAGGTGTTTACAAACTAAATAAGCAATATATTTATTTAATAAGCCACCTCTGTTTATACAATGAGGGGAGTCGCCTTAACCTTGTGTTCTTCATTTCATTTTTTCTTACCACTGACTTCATTATTCCTCCGCATGGCAACATTCAGCCCACTTATGCAGCTCGGTAATCAAGCTGGTAGAAATAGATTTGGTACACAATATACTCATTGCAACCATTAGATACAAAACTCTGTAGGTGAACATGGTGGCATGACACTCAAGAGCACACAGAGTGACACAAAACTTCATGAAAGATGCCTGATGTCACTGCTCACATGCAAGATAGGGGCTACAAAGCATGGGAGATGACCTGACAACCCTATCTCACGGTTAGTGTTGGACAAGCAACTCCAGGTGACGTTACATCAATCCAAGCGCTAACTAGAAGTGTTTAAACACATATTATAAGAAGAAATGTGTGTAGCCATGAAAATATTAAAACAATTAGTTAAAATATTACTTCACCTTTTATTTTGGGGTCTATTCACTAAAAGAAGCGATGACAGGACAGTTGTGTTTCAGCTCCTCTACATTATGAAGGTCCACCCCCAGTGAGCTTCTGTCACAGGAAAAGCTTGGCTTGCCTTTTATAATGTGTAGTTCAATCAGTGATATTTCTACAAAGTTGCCTCACCCATTAAGTTATGCACCATACAAGGCCCTTCATAATGAACCACAACCAAAGCCATGCCAAGGCAGATGCACTCTGAATAGCAGATGCGCATCGGACAGGAAGGGAAGCATGAGGGATGAAGTCTGTGCTTCTCTGCTCCCTTTCCTGAAGCTCATCTTCTTCTATTGCTTCTACTTGTACTTCTATCTTCTTTCTTTGTCCTTTTCTACCAGGTATCAGGTCTCCTGTAGCGCTTCTTAAAATTGTGGAGCCTTTGTGCACACCACTTCCTTCAATAGGAGGACCAGGGCAAGAGACTTTTCACATGGTGTGCAGAGGCTTTGCCCTTTTTAAAAAGCACTCCTGAAGGCATGGTCAATGTAGCTGATATCGGGGAGAAGTGGAAAAAATAAGACAGAAGAAAAAGAGGCAAGAGAAGAAGCTGAGTTGCTAGAAAGGAGACTGACATGGAAGTGGTTGGCAGAGAAGGTAGGGAGACATTGAGAGGGTGAGTAAGAGTGAGAGAGTGTGAGGGAGTGTGAGAGTATGACAAAGAGTGAATAAATGTCTGAGGGAGTGTGGCAGAACGCATAAGAGAGTGAATGAGAGTGTAAGAGAGCATATGTGAAAGTGTGAGAGAGTGAGTAAGACTGTGAAAGAGCATGAGTAAGAGTGATGGGAGATAGGAGTTAGGCTGTACCACGGTCAATGTCTGGCTCAGTATATATTATTTATTGTTTTATATAGTGCCATCAAATTCGGTAGCGCTATACTGACAGGAGTTATGCTGTACCACCCTAAATGTCTGGCTTACGATATAGTGATGAGAGTTAGCTATACTATCGTCCAAATCTGGCACAGAATATAATGATGCTGTACCACCATCAATGTCTCGCTCAGTATATAGTGATAGGAGTCATGCTGTACCACCAACAGTGCCTGACTCAGTACATAGTGCTGGGAGTTATGCTGTGCCACCGTCTGTGTCTGGCTTGCTATATAATAATAGGCGTCATGCTGTACCACCATCTGATCACTATATGATGATATATGATACCTTGATTTTTATTCCAATGATTTATACCTAAAGTGTGCAAGATCTTCGAGACTTTCTAGATCATTCTAAAACATTCCAACCATGCTAATCATATATGAATATTAGTATGAATAATGCCTCATGTATGCAATATACATAAGAGACTCGTTAGAACAGCCAACATTCAAACCTTCTTTTATAGAGGCTAGAGAGCCTTAGTAATGATGGCGGTGAATTGCTGGCTTTCTCCTGAGACCCTTTGCATTAAAATGGTAATAATCGGTCCCAGAGGGAGTTGTGACAATAAGCATTAGGAAATCTCAGCTATTAAACATAAGATCCTTCAAACCTCTATAATAAAGATTTAGGCAGGGCAAACCCTGGATGCTTTGTGCTACCATTATATACTGATTAAAGAAATAGATTTAAAACATTCCGCAAGCATCATGAAAATCATACCACTATAAATTGTTTAGCCGGGTGTCTTATCCTTACTTTTTAAGTATCTTTTCTGGTGAATCGCAAGATAGTTTCAGTAGTCACAGATACCATTAAATTAATGTTTGTGGATTCTTTTTTGTGTGGAACAAAACTTTAGCCAAACCTGTCCCAACCTTCTATTCTGCACATGAGTTATAAATCAATGGCTACAAATAAGCAAAATATAGAACCTAATAATAACAAATAATAATTGATTGGAAAATTCACAGTAATTTAGGGAGACATATTTTAAATGCTATATAAGAAAAGCCTGAAGATGTCATTGAGTTAATGCTTGGCCATGTTGCCCGGCCTGGCTGGAAAATGTCATATTGACTTAAATTTTCTCACCAACATAAAGTATACTTATTATCATCACAACTCCTCGTTTTTGGACACTTAAATATTACGCCCTTTCCAGCTTACCATTAACATCATGTTTATTTTGGACAGACTAATGTATATGTTCAGTAGAGTACCTAGCGGAGGCGGTCCGTCACGGGTGCCGCTCGTCAGGGGGGTGCCACGGGCAAGGGTGACCACATGTCCCGGATCGCCCGGATCCCCGGCAGCCTCGTCACTTTTTTTTTTTTACACAGAGTCTCCTTCGCGAGGCCTCAAACTCTGTTACGGTGCCGGCATATCATGTTGAGCGCTGGAATATGATGTCATGCTGAGCGCCAAAATATACCGAGGGGGGTAGATAGTGAGAAGGGAGGGAGGGGGTTAGATAGTGAGAAGGGAGGAGGGGGGTAGATAGTGAGAAGGGAGGGAGGAGGGTAGATAGTGAGAAGGGAGGGAGAGGGGAGTAGATAGTGAGAAGGGAGGGAGATGTGGTACATAGTGAGAAGGGGGTAGAAAAGGGGGAAAGTTAGATAGTGAGAATGCATTAATGAATGTGTAAATATGTGTGAATGAATGAGAAAATAAATGATTGTGTGAATTAATTACGTGAATGAAAGTGTGAATTAGTGAGTGATTGTTAAAGTGTTTGCATGATAGATGTATAATTGATTTGTGGCAAGGCAAAGATGGCACAAGCAGGATGTTTGAGCCTTGGGGCACAGGCCGGGCTGTTTGGGGACAAAGATGGTAAATCCTATGTGTGTAATCTGGGTGCTGGTCAGGTTCTATGTGGGCAGTGTGTACGCCAGAGCTGGCTTTGGGTTGTGCAACCTATCATCTATGCCTGTAGTTTTATCTCTTGCTATGCTTCCATACATTATTATTGTGTACCTGTAAATACGGGATCTGTATGTCTGATTCTATGCCTCCAGTGCTGAGTTCGCATGTGAACAATAATAATAACAATATATATATATATATAACTGCTAACAGCAATCACACTCCTATCATGCCAAGTCAGCTAGTACATGCTGGAATCTGGGTATGCCTGGGCATGATAGGAGTGTGATTGGTGTTAACAATCATATATATATTAATATTGTTATTGAATTTTTTTGTCCTATTTTGCTGTGTTACTTTCTTTAACTAAAAGTGTGAGATTTTTTTTATGATGGGGGGTCATATT
>VKOC01031484.1:0-14245 GCA_009364415.1 Spea multiplicata
CAGATGTGTATAAGAGACAGTGTATGTGTATATGCGTGTATATGGGCAGTGCATATGTGTGTGTAAGGGCAGTGTATGTGTTTATGTGTGCGTATAGGCTATCTGTTCAGCAAGAACAACTTTCTCAGTAGTATTGGGGTACACACAAAGAATGCCTTTATTAATGCTAGTATCTGTTACTTTGAATTTACAAGATCCAAATATAATTTTTTTTTGTTCTTCTGTTTCCTGTACAGCCCATCTCAGTTCCTGAACAATCTTTTGCTTTTAGTCTTTGAAAATATACTAAAGGAGCTCTACCTACTCTGGTGAATTTTACTCTTTTATAACCAAATGCAGCATTGGAAACATATTTCCTTGTACTGTTAAATCCCAACCCTCCCAGCAATAAACGTCTCATTGTGAAAAAAATAGTTTGTCATTTAAGGAACCTTTAACTGACGTGGCACAAAAGCAAGTACTGATCAGGCCATTGCCTTAAAAACTGTAAAAAGGCTTTCTGTGTTGTTCACATATGGTTAAACCACAAGAGGAAATAAATATAATGGTATATCTGCTAAAGTTTATTTCTTTAGAGATAAATTACCGTCATTCTAAATTATATTGTAATTGCAATTACTTTTTCTGTTCTCTCGCTTAGGCCTGTTTATATTAGAAAGGCATAGACAGTCCAAATTAATTAATAATAATAGGAAAGTTTGGAGTTTATGATGTGGTTTTGCTATAGATCTTTTTCAAATATTATACCTTTTCAAGTGTGTGTGGGTTTTTGTAGGGCAGTCCCAATTTGTGAGTACTGTATTTATATATAAGATAATAATATATGAGTAAAAAAAGAGAGTCTGTTCAACTGAGATCCTATAAAATGTATGCAGCAGTGAGAAGGTTAAATTAAAGAAATTACTTTTTAGGCTATGTTGTCTGTTTAAAAATGCCTGGGAGGTTTACAGTGAGTGAGTTACTCAGCCCTTTAAATTCCTGGGTGATGTAATACTGCTTCCCATAATCAAACATTCCGAGTGCAAACTGTTTGACCATAGTACAGTAAATTGGCGCTGAGTCAGTTAGTATTGCATAAAGTGTTTTCCTGGTAAATTTCAGCTGTGTAATTTAGGATGTAGGTATTATACAGTCAGCCAGCCAGTCAAATGTAACCTCCCTGTGTTAAGAAAGTTTGATTTCATAGTAACATTAATGTTTTTGTCAATCAAAATGCTACAAACTAGTATATGTTTTAATTATTCATCAGCTTTACTTCATCATATTTTATGACTTGCTGGGATCAAGTTAACTATGAGTCATCACTATTTTTTAATAATTGAAATTTTTATTTCATGCGGAACTGCTACCTCTCCCATTTGCTTACATTGAGATCTTAGTCTGTATGAAATGCACAGACATGGTGCTGAAGTCATGCCTTATCCACAAAATATTAATATGATTTATTGATTCATATAACACCCAGTGGCATCTCCAGCTTTCATATTTAGGGGGGGCACATTCGGGGACAGGGACCAAAGTAGAGGGGCAATTATAAAACTCTACATATACACATATATATGTGTGTGTGTGTATATATATATATATATTTGGAATGGTGTGCAATGGCTTTGTGAGTATAATATATATATATTTACTCACAAAGTCCATTGCACACCATTCCAAATTTCCCAAGCCTGGTGCTAGTAACCAGCAGTTTCCATACAAAGCACTTTCAAAAGCATTCCAGGTCTTTAAATTAACAATTTCTCTTTATTTAAAGTCAAGTCGACGTTTCAGTCCTGAGGAAAGTCAGCAATGACTGAAACGTCGACTTGACTTTTCAAGACAAATTGTTAATTTAAAGACCTGGAGTTATGACCATCTTTTGAAGTGATTATATATATATATATATATATATATATATAATATATATATATATATATATAATAACAGTGGATATAAAAAGTCTACACACCCCTGTTAAAATGCCAGGTTCTTTGTCTCATTGTTAAAGAATGAGACAAAGATAAATCATGTCAAAACTTTTTCCACCTTTAATGTGACCTATAACATGAACAATTCCATTGCGAAACAAACTGAACTCTTTGAGAGGGGGACAACTTACAATAACCTGGTTGCATAAGTGTGCACACCCTGTTATAACTGTAAGAGGATGTGTTCTGTGTTCAGAATCACATTCAAACTCATTGTAATGGTATGGTCAGGTAGGACCCCGGATGGCGGAGGGAGCCAGGCCAAACAGGAACCAGAAAGTCAGAGAACCAACCGGGTCAGACAGGTAATCAGGATAAGCCGAATCAGAATCCAGAGATGAGGTCAACAGGCCGAATCAATACCAGACGAGCAGGAATCAGGAGCCGAATCAGAGAGACAGGAACGAGATCAACAAGCCAAGTCAAACCGGAGCAGTCAGTCACAATCAAATGCACAAGCAAGTAGTAAAAATACACCAACCAAGGGTGACCCAGAAGAGGAAGTCCAGGTTTAAATAGGGAGAGGAGGAGGTGTGTCCTGCATGAAGAGGTCATCCGAGGTTATAAGAGCATGTTACAAATGCCCTGGAAGCCGCCTGAGGAGGAAGCGTCGTGGGAGCAGCCATGGAACGGGACCGGAGAGGCAGGTAAGTCCTTACACTCATGTTAAATAGAAGTCATTACACACCTGCCATTATTTAAAGTGAGAAGGGTACAAAAGAATTTCCAAAGCATTAGATATAGCATGGAATACAGTGAAGACAGCCATCAAGTGGAGAAAATATGGCACAACAGAGACATTACCAAGAACTGTACGTCCCTCCAAAATTGATGAAAAAACGAGAAGAAAACTGGACTGGAGGCTTACAACATTAAAGGAACTGCAGGAATTTCTGGCATGTACTGGCTGTGTGCTACATGTGACAACAAGCATTTTTCATATTAATGGGCTAGGGTGGCAAGACGGAAGCCTTTTCTTACAAAGAAAAACATCCAAGCCTGGCTGAAGTTTGCAAAAACAAACAACAAGTACCCCAAATGCACTTGGGAAAATGTGTTATGGTTTGATGAAACCAAGGTTGAACTTTTTAGCCATAATTCCAAAAGGTATGTTTGGTGCAAAAACAACACTGCACATCACCCAAAGAACACCGTACCCACAGTGAAGCATGGTGGTGGCAGCATCATGCTTTGGCTTTTTTTTCAGCTGAAACCGGGGCCTTAGATTGGAGGGAATTATGAACAGTTCCAAATATCAGGCACAAAACCTTCAGGGGTCCATTTAGGAAGATGAAGAGGAAGTTTACCTGTCAACGACCTAAAGCACACATCCAAATCCACAAAAGCAGGGCTTCAACAGAAGAAGAACGTTTTGGAATGACCCAGCCAGAGCCCAGACTTGAATCCAATTGAACATCTGTGGGGTGATTTGAAGAGGGCTGTGCACAGGAGATGTCCTCCCAATCTGACAGATTAGTAGCGCTTTTGCAAAGAAGAGTGGGCAAATATTGCCACGTCAAGAAGTACCATGCTAATAGACTCCTACG
Source organism: Spea multiplicata (assembly GCA_009364415.1). Lineage (NCBI taxonomy): Eukaryota > Metazoa > Chordata > Amphibia > Anura > Pelobatidae > Spea > Spea multiplicata. The sequence goes on from VKOC01031484.1 coordinate 3,524, forward strand.
CAAATAGACTGATTGGCTGTAATAAAATGAAAAGGTGCTTCCAAAGTATTAGTTTAAGGATGTGCACACTTATGCAACCAAGTTATTGTGCGTTTTTTGGGGGGGGAGTCCCCCTCAAAGATTTCAGTGTGTTTTGCAATTGAATTTTTCACATAATAGGTCACATTAAAGGTGGAAAAAGTTCTGACATGATTTATCTTTAACATCACAAAACCCCGACATTTTAACAGGGGTGTGTAGACTTTTATGTCCACTGTATATATAGATTAGACATGCATTTTTAACTACATAATATGTACTTATCTCTTTGAAGTAAAGACCATGATTGAAATATGAGTTCAAAATAACAGCTGAACTAACAGTTATTTTTCATTCTTTAATATTAGCCCCTGCTGCCAATATATATAAATATTAGACCATGCTAATAATATATATAAATATTAGACCCTGCTGCCAATATATTTTATACTGAAAGGATTGGACGCTATGCAAGCACTTTCTTGGGCCCCCTCCACGCTCCCTAGCATGGAATCACCCCCTCCGTTCCTGCACCAAAAAATATTTCCCTTCCATGACCTTCAGAGGTTCTCTCCCCCAAAATCCACCCCAGGGGCCCTTTTGTCCCTTCATTCACTAAGCCACACCTCTCTTGTACTTACTCCCTGTAGTCCAGGTATAGATCAACTAAACAACACATGTAAACAGCAAGTGCATGTATAGATCAACTGAATAAGACATAAAAACCCTGTATTTGCAGGTATACATAAATAATGTATGGAAACATAGCATAGCAGATCAAAAGCATAACACACAAAAAAATAGATCAATTAAAAAACACATGTGAACTCAGCATTAAAGGTATAGATAAAACCCCCTAAATTACAGACATAGATCACAGGTTGCACACCCCAAAGCCTCACAAATCATTCAAGCAATTCATCCACATATTTATTCATTCTCTCACTCATTCTCACTCTTTATTTCAATATCTTACTTTCAGTCTACCCTCTCCCCTTCTCATTATCTACCTCCCCCCTTTGTAGTTCACTTACCTTGTAGAAGTCCTGTGGTGGAAGTGCAAGGTCTCTGCGTGAAATGCCAGCACCGTGACCAAGACAGAGGCATCGCAAATGAGAGTGAGGGGCGCCGATCGGTTGCTGAAAACTTATTCTTGAGTGACCGCTTGGCGCCCCCTCTCTCCACTGCGTCAATCAGTACTCCCAGTCTCCTCTGGGAAATATACTTGAAGTGCAGAGACCTGTGGGGCAGATTTAAACAGGTCACGCTGTAGAATGATTGGAAGGCATAGCCAAACCCCTGGTTACTGATAGGCTTATCCACACACTGGGAAAAAACTGAAAGAGAGTAACTTTCCAAACTCTACATAATGTTAATGTACTCAACTAAGATAGATATACATTGTACATGTCACACTGCAATACAAAGTTAAGTTAGCTGTGTTCCCAGAACATCATTGATACACCCCACTCTCAATAATATACAGATCCGCCACAAGGAAACCTTGGGTCCTGTAACCTTATATTTACTTATGGTACATAGATCCCCCAATTGCAACGTTCCTGGATCATTCCCTTCTCTATTTCTTCACAGTTTGTTTTGTCTATAAAGTTATAATCATGACATGAATCCTTATTGCCACTATTAACTATCACCAGTATACCAGCAATCACATCCCTGCTGCCATTGACAACTTTAAGGACGTTGATAATAAAATCTTCAGTCCCCACATAACAGGTGGACCAACCTTCCCTGCTGTATGATTGCTCCATGAGAACATCAAACATGCCTCCAGGTACTCTTGCAAAGCCAAACAGGAGTGAGCTGTTCTGAGATGATCAGATGACTCCTGACCAATGGTAAAAGTTGCCAGAGAGAGAGACATACAAAGGGGGTCATCCAAGGTCATATAGGAAAAATAAAAAGCACATAAACACACAAATTATTAATAAATATTTTATTTTTAATGCATTTTTTTAGCTATTACTAATTGGTCACTGATTATTGTTCAGACTCGGAGTATGTCAAAGGCCTCAACCTTTCATGCAGAAGTGATCTAATTTTTAACACATTTTACAATATTGAATTTCATTAAAGCTTAAACTAATAAAATACTATGCTACCACAGATTAGTGACCCCTTTCATTGATTTCACCGATCAATTGCCAGTGACCTAATCTGCCCATCCCTATTACTAACACTCTACATAAACTGTAATTGAACCCTAACACCTAACAGTACCCCAACCCTACCAGCTTAAGCTATCCCCTAACCTAACCTCTAGATATATTCACTAACTTGAAACAAAACAAAATTGACCCCAAACCCAGGGAAGGATCAGCAAAAAAGGAAAGACTGCAATGATTCCCATTCATTTCCATGAAAACAAAAATGTGAAAGGGCGGAAGAAAAAACTCAATATCCTGTGTTCCTGTTGCATTAGTGGTTGCGGTGGTCCACCTAGAAAGTGAGGTGTTTTTGATGTTGTTGGGCAATGTGCTTTTAGAGAATACATTGTTTATATAGGGGAAAGATATAAATACCTCCCTTTAAAATATTCAGATGTTCAAATACATATTCCTCAAAGAAAGAAAATACAAATAGAAACAATACATAGCGTAGTATTAGACTTGTGCATTCGTTTTCGTAAAACCTTATTTTTAATGAAAAAATTTCCTGTGTGGTGCGACAAAACTAATGAAAACAAATTGTAAAAGTGCCACGTATAGCCGCCATTACAAGGCATTTTAGCACCGTTATAAGCCTTTTGGCACTTCTTGAAGGTAAAGTGGGAGGGACTCTGTGTTGGAGGGTACATATCAATAACCAATAGGTAGAAGTAGCCAAAAAAATGGAAGTGGTCTCACTGATTTTTATGGCTGTGATTGATAAGTCGCTGTGGGAGTTTTTTCCTTACTTTTTTCACTCTGGCCAATCGGCATTTACAAGAGGAGGGGACAAGCATTAGATATATACGGTAAGTGTCCTGATGCCATTTAAACAGTATGTGTGTGAGACAGCGACATCTTAGCAGAAGCTGAGACTGATGCTCATTACTCACCTATCATAATGCAAGTTAATTAATCTAGTTTATTTTAGTGCAGAAAATTTACTGTTGGGTGGATTGAACAAGCTGTAGTGATTACTGTAGTGTATTTCAGGGACTGCAGCAGACATTTTGTTCCCTGTTACTGAGTAGAGTTAGTTGATGAAAACAGTTGCCCATTTATGCTACTCTGATACCTACCGTGTCCGCCGCAGTCCCTCGCCGGTCAGCCACTGGTGGGTGACGCGCCCACACGTCCTCTCAGTGTACCGTGTACGCTCACGGCGGAGGCATGAACGGCTGGGAAACTAAATTCATTTAGACGAAAACGAACGTCGCAAAAACTAAACGGAAATTTTGTCCAAAGTGATTTTGCTCGCCATGCACATGTTTAGTAAGTATAACCTAAACAATGCAAGTCACTATAGGAGAGGTTCTTACTCTTTGCAGAGCAGACCCTGCTTACACACATGATCTTACACAGAGGTTCTGAGCGGAAAGCACAGAAACTTCTTGCGGGTATTGGCACTAGCAACGTTCCTGTGGTTCCTAGGTGTATCCCCCTACTTCTGCTATTTAATAATCCTATTCTCTTTTTGCAGTTTATTACCGTATTTCCTCGATTATAAGACGACCCCCAACATTGAATATTAATTTAGGAAAAAAAGAAAAAGCCTGAATGTAAGACTACCCTAGAAGAAAAAAGTTTTACTACTAAATATTAATTCACGTGTAAACTATTTTTCATATTTAATAAAACACTATGAAAATGTCATTTTTTGTTTTTATTTCCCTTTATATGCCACTCTGACCCCCCAGAAATGCCTTATACACCTATATGCACTTGCCCCCCAGGAAAAATGTCTATACCCCATTTGCCACTCTGCCTCCCTGTATGCCTAACCCACTAATGCCACTCTGCCTCCCTGATATTGTTTTTAACCTCGTATATGTCATTCTGCCTCCCTGATATTCTTTTTAACCCACTATTTGCCACTCTGCCTCCCAGATATTCTTTTTAACCCACTATTTGTCACTCTGCCTCCAGAAAGCCCTTATACCCCCTATATGCCACTCTTACCCTCCCCGACTTACCAGTGCTTCCCTAGACTTCTCCCGTGCTTCAGACTCCTTGGTGTGTAGAGGTGGCAGCTGGAGACAAACTCTGCTGCTGCTGGCACTTCCGCCAGGGCTTCTATAAATAAATGAGCACTGGAAGGTCATGTGACGCCGGTGTTCCGTCGTAGAAGCCCCAGCAGGAGTGCCGGCACCAGCGGAGGTTGTCTGTGCGCATTGTGCAGACCTCCACCGGTTGCCGGAGAGGAGGATCCAGATCTCCTGCAGCGCTGCGAGGGATCTGGATCTTAGTCTTGTAGTCAGGCCTTTATTAGAAGAAATTATGTAATGTAATGTAGCTAAGACCTTTTGGTAATAAAGTGGTTTGTTTGTTTTTTAGCAATGTGATAAGAACCCTTTGCGTTTGTTACGTATGTGTTCCTCAGCTATGCATAGGTCTATACCTATGTATGGTAGTCCAACTTTGTTGCTGGAGACAGGACTTCATGCTTTGAGGTTAAAACAGAACTCTCTTTATTACAAACACACAGAACTTATATACAATCTCCATTCACTGTGCACCGAACCCAACCCCCAATCCTATCAGCCACATCCCATCACAAATCCCATCAGCCACATCCCCTCACAAATCCCATCGGTATACAGGGGATGTATCAGGTGAGGGGATTAAGGGATACAATGGGTTTCCCGCACCTGTGTTATCCCCCCTGTAGTGCGGGTGCCGTCTGGGCAGATAGGGCTGTGCTGGTTGATTAAGAGCCCCAGCCAGATTATAGGATTGTCTCTTTGAAGGCTGGAGCTGCAGCCACATTCAGTACAGGTGCACTTTATTGGTTGATGGCAGAGGAGGCCCCTGTCGGCGACCAATAGAGTTGCTCATACGGACATTTAAAATCCTGGAGCCAAAGCTGCTGCATTGTGCATACCGAGTTAACCCCGTATTAACCCCTTCTACAGAAAACAAAGAAAACAAAGACGAAGAATGTACACTAATATTTGCCCGAACCGAACACAGGAACGGGCGAATATTCGTGGAACATGAAGATGTTTCCCTCCACGAAGCTGAATATGAACACCTCCTAACAGTGAGCCTGTAAAGCTGGGGAATTTATGAACAGGGTAAAACAGGCAGTTGTACCAGAGCTCCAATATCTTTATGGGCCGTCACTCAGCCCTTTTTGCAAGAGATGTTCACTATGGTTAGCCTTTATAATGCATAGTGATATCAGTGAGTTGAAATGATCCGCTCTGTTGAAAACTCCCTCTTTAGTAAATAGATCCCTAAAGCTGATTCTGAGGACGGCAAGGGTGCCAACGTGTATTTTTAAAAATGCAATCCAAATCCCTTAACTGGGTTGGCACAGGGTCCTATCTGTTCTAGATCATTCCCTATTATGTAACCCTGTGGTAGAAGGGCGGCAGCAGCAGCTCGCATAGCAGTGAAGACACTTTCCACACTAGGTATGCTGTGTGAGAATATGGTGTTAGCATTAGTGTGTTCTACTGTATAGTGTTAGAGGGTGCATGTGTTGTATATGTTAGCATAAGCATGTGCATATGTTACTGTATGGTGTTAGCATTAGTGTGTGTTAGCATTTGATGTTAGTGTGTGTGTGTGTGTGTGTGTGTGGCTGTTAGTGTGAGTGTCAACATGTGTATCAGAGTATGTGTAAGGCTTGAGGATGTCAGAGCAGGCAGGATCGTGGGTCAGGATCAATCAAAATCACCAAGGTTGAGAGACAAACTACAACCAGCCAAACATAACATATTAGGTCCGCCAAGAATCAATCCAATCCAAAGCACAAAAACAAAGGATAATCCAGGAGCATAACACAATGCCATGAGATGGTAAGAGCCAGATATCAACAAAGTTAAAAAAAAACAATCCAGAGGGGTAATTCGAGAGCCAGAAAAAGCCACAAATACACTTACACCTCGGTAACAAGAACTGGAAACATGCAGATTATCCAACAGCACAGGATACCTGAGTACCAGTTTCGTCCACTAATTGGGTTTATATTTGTTTAAATACCCAATCATGACATGTTCCTAACTTCTAATTGGCCAGAGGTAAGATGGAGTGTAACGGGTTCACCAAGAGAGCTGTATTAACTCCTAGAGATCACCCACATGTATCCTCCTCTTGTCCCCGGAATCACTTCCAGCACCAGCCAGCATGCGCACCTTGGAACCTTGCTATGTGTACCCAATAAGTAGACACAACTACCTTGAATTGAGTACAGAAGGAATGAACAGTTTATTGTTGTAAAACATAGACTGATATAGCCACAGAACTTCATTAACATAAATCAACATTGATAAACAGGTACATGTAGACAACCCAACCTTTAATCCCATTTAGCTACTGAATATCCCCCTGGTAGCCATCCTGTTAATGGGATTAGTTTAAACAATGGAGTTCCTGCCTGTTTGGCAGCCAGGCTGGAGCCATCTCTGAGTACCTTGGGCCCCTGTATGACAGGTCATTCTGTCACATGGAGCCTAGCCAAGTTGTCAAAAGAAGACTAAGAGCAATTCAGCCTGGTGGAGGATCTTGCAAGCAGAAGGTTGCCGGTTCAGGTCCTGTGGCTACTGAGAGCAGTCCCCTATTGTGTGACCTCAGCTGTGTGCACCATGGTCTGAAAATTAGTATTGTCTCACAGAAAATGTAATGGTTCGGAGGTATTATCAGGGACCGTGCTCATCAGCGTACTTGTAAAGATTTGTGCAAGTCATCGGTAATTAGTGAACACTTACACAAATGCCCTTCACAAAGTCTGTTGCTGCCTTCTAGTACTTCCACCTACATAGCTTCCAATCATTGCAGGGCTTCAAGCGCTTAGTGCCTCAAAAGATAACATAAAGGTTTTTTAAGTAGCCCAAAGATAACAGGATGCAATATGTTAATGTGTGTAGAAGAACGTAGCACAAACTAAACAGTTGCAACATTAAGTAGCCATGGACAAAACTGCAGATAAACTCCTCCCTTTTTGTCCAAAGGAGTGACAAAAAAGTTCTACTTTCTACCCTGGAGGTGGCAGCATACAACAGGCTAAGTACAGGTTAATCTGTAGAAAGCTGTTTTTAGACAATTTACTCAAGACCTGTGCATGCATGCTTAGAGGCATCAATAAATAAGAAAAAAGGAATATCACCAATGTTTTAGGCCCCACATAGACCTTTATCAGACTGATTTATCACGATAGCAAAGTACGCACAAAACAATTTTAACGCTTTAGTTATTATTAAATATATTGAAAAATACGTTTCTAATTCGATGTTTTAAATATTCAATACTTCTAAGGTATTCATAAAAGAACATTTTAACTCTGTGTTTGAGTTACTAAAACAGAAGTTTGCGGGTAAACTGGAAGTTTCAAAAATAAAAAGTCAGAACTACACACCAAAATATGTAAACATAAATACAAGGGTGCTCAAGTCTAAAGGTGCCATCTAATCACCTCATGGATCATTATTGTAGAGAGGTCTAAGGTTAGCACTCCAAAACAAGAGAGATAAACAGGAGGATTGCTAATACAGTTTTTAAATATATATTTTACTAGGTGCTGCAACACCATAACACATCTCCCACCAGTACCCAACTGTGCTTCCTACACACCCTTGCTGACACATTTACCTTTCTCATTAGCGCTCCTCTTTTTCTTTATCTGATCTCTCCCATGTCTTTTTATCTTTCCTCCCATCTCTCTTTATCTCACTTTTTCTCTCACTATATATCTTGCCCCTTTCTCCCCATCATTTACCTTGCTGAGGTCCTTTTGTTAGAGTGTGAGGCCTCTTTCTCACTGCTCCTTCACTGCTGAGCCAAAGGTGGAACCAGAGCCTGACCTCAGGAGGGGCACTCACACTAACACACAACCAGACACACACATCGAGACACTGGCACTACACACACACAGACACACACTGACGCAAATTCACACACACTGACATACACAACCAAACACCCACACAAATATACCCAGATACTCAAACTAACACACCCAGACATATTAACATACCCAAACAAAGAGACACAGTTACACGCTCACATACCCACAGTAACTTACCCAAGCAGACACATGTATATCCAGGAAGACACACATGTATACCCAGACACTAACATACAACTAGACAAACATACAGACACACTAAAATACTCAAGCAGAGACTCACTAACATACGCAGACACACACACACACCCTGGGAGAAACACAAATACATACCAAGGCAGACGCTAACATACATACCCAGGCAGACGCTAACATATAGACACACACACTTACATACCCAGGTAGACACACACACATACCCAGGCAAGCAGACACTTGCATACATACCCAGGCTGACACATTTTTTATATACAATTTTTCATATAAATACATTTTCTGGCATTTGTATATACATTATCGAGGGCTACAATAATACCCTATAGACATCTTGGTCTTATATTAAAGGGGGACATCAAGAGAGCAAAGAGGGACAGAGGTATAATAATAATCCCAAAGAGGCCCCTACTAAACTGGGACACTTGTGAGTAGTAGGTGTTTGGCTACTTCAGATATGGCATGTCAGTAGTATATGTCAGAAATTCCTCTACATATGAAACCATCAGTCTTCCTTAGAACATGTGACCTAAGGCCAAGTTTATCCATAAGATAATTCACATGAGAGAAGCTCTCCCTCAGTTACCCTGAAATGTTGATAGTTACCAACCTACTAAAACAAGCTTGGTTGCCTCTTGAGATTTTTTTCCTTGTGCATGTTGTGTTTTAATTGGTATTTGCAATATTATGCATATTATGTTCAATATGTAGTCTTGGCAACTATGCCCTTGGTAGCTTTACTAAAGGAAAAGTCTCTACTTTTACCCTGGGGCATGTAAGTCTATTCAGTGAGTATGTATCTCCACGTATCTTAAGAAAATGACCAGGGCAAGACTTTAATAACCAGTGTTTGTGACTTGTTCCTCTGTTGTGTTTGCTTTGATAAAACTTAATATTGTGTACCCTCATAAAACAGTACATCTGAGAAAAAAAACCATCATCCTGTTTCTTTTTTAAGTCCAGGTTGTTTTAGATAGTGTAGTGTGTTGTCCACAGAGCTTATGTAGATATACATATTGAAATCTGTGGCCAATTTTTTTATCCAAAACAGTTTTTGTCCGTGTGTTTATTTGGGTTACGGTATTGGTTATCTGGGGCCATGAAATTGACAATTCCTCAGTCATGTCCCAGGGCCTTCCCTCTGTTAAGGGAAGCAGTCACCCCTTATCCGCATCTTCTGTTATATGGGCATTTTATATATTCTCTGATCATGAATAAGTCTGGGAGATTTTGCCTCTTGAAAAAGCTGGATATCCCACTTTCTAGAATCTTCCGGATGGCCAAATCTGTGAAGTAATGACTGAAAATGTAATTTATGCCAGCTGTGTCAGTCACCACTGTTCCATCTGAATGCTGCAGGTGACATTTCTTTGATCTGGCTATAGCAGCCGTCAGTTTTTCAGGCTTATTGCCCCAATTAAATAATGTACTCTTATTATACTCTAATTAAGATTGGGCATGCTCAGATTTGTGTAGCTTTAGACGCAATTACACAGGCTCCTTCTGTAGATTTGCTGCCTTCAGCAAGATGTTTTTTGCTGTGTTTTTTCCTCCTATTCTAATCCTTCCTTCCTTTTTTGCAATTTCTTTTTCCCCTGACTTTTTTCCATCTTACATCTTTTCCTCACCTTTTTCTATCATCTTTTCCCATTTTTGTTTTATCTTTTCTAAATTTTTACAGTTTTCAATCTTTTTAATTCATATTCAGATCCAACCCTCACATAAACATACATATGTATACATATTTCTCCTTTGTACACAAGGATTTACGCCGAGTTTCGCCTGGTTTTTAGTAACCAGAATCTTCTAGGTTAAATGATATCCAGCTCAGTTTCAATGTTTATTTGGTGAAGATATAAGTCAGTACATAATAAAAGTCACTGTTCTGCCCCTCCCCTTTCCTTTTCAATTGAATCAGTGAAGCCGTTTTCTGCCCTCCCATGCTGTCTTTCAAAGGTTTGTTGCTGGATGCTCATCTTGATTGGTGGGGGGAAAAGGCAGGGGCTGTATCTAATGCAGGGGCTGGTCTTAGGACAGCTAGCCCAGGTACACCAGCAAATTAGCTACAGTAGTGTGAAAAAGGAAGTACACCCTTTTTTAATTCTATGGTTTTATATATCAGGATATAATAACAATCATCTGTTCCTTACCAGGTGTAAAATTAGGTTAATAACACCTCACATGAACAACAACACATGACATATTACACCGAATCATGATTTATTCAACAAAAATAAAGCCAAAATGGAGAAGACATGTGAAAAACTAAGTACACCTTATGATTCAATAGCTTGTAAAATCACCTTGAGCAGCAGTGGAGACATTTTGGCCCATTCACTTTGCAATGTTGCGGGCAATTGTTTGTGGGCATTTGTTTATGAACAGCTCTCTTAACCCCTTAAGGACCGGGCTCATTTTTTCTTTTTGTACCCTGTGGGACCGAGGCTGTTTTAACACTTTCTGGTGCTTGTGTTC
>VKOC01031487.1:0-22509 GCA_009364415.1 Spea multiplicata
AAATATCACCTTCTTCTTTTACATTTTAAATATTTGAATTAATTATACGTAACGATATCGTTGGTCCCAGATTGTGTTAGACGGCGACAGAACCCTGAGATACAGCGCAGCAAACACTCTGAGCTGAGTGGAGGAAGGAGGGACTGTCTCTCGCGCAGAGGGACACTCGGGACTGTCTATACATAGCGGGTATCGGTGTTAGCAGGCGGCCCGTTCTCCATCCTGTGTTCTTCTCATTTCACTGCCTCATCCTCTGCGGTTTCTTGTCTGATAAGCGCGAGGAGTCTCTACAAAGAGCCGCCTTACAGCCGAGGCCGATGTCGCAATACAAGGCGCAGCTTCATCCCCATCCCTCTGAATGCGCCCCGACACGCCTGCGTCATGGGACACGCCTGCGTCATGGGACACGCCTGCGTCATGGGACACGCCTGCGTCATGGGACACGCCTGCGTCATGGGACACGTCGTTGCGCGTGTATAAACTTGGCGGCATGTATTGGTGATACACGCACTCATACTTACACACAATCTCCCTTTAACCCTGACACGCTGATACCCTAACACCCTAAATGCTGACACCCACTCGTGCTCACCCCATACACTTACACTCACCTTCTAACAACCCTCGGGTGCTGGAGTGTACGTGTGTCAGACTCATGCTAACACACACTCATACAGAATGAAGGCAAAGAGGGGGTTCGGAATGGAAGGGGGGACACTTTAAGTGCTTATGGGTCTGGCGTGTACGTTAACCGACACCCCCGATAAAATCCCCGGTAACGGCGTAATAAATAATAATAACGAGAAAAACGTTCGAATCGCTTTAAACTTTTCATACAAAGCTTGGGAGAAAGATTCAGCGATGAGTTATCTCATACACAGATATTATATATATAAAGGGGTTAAAAATACTATGGCAAGAGGTTACAATGTAACGGCCGGAGGCCGTAACCAGGAAGGTATCTTCTTTAATGAGATGGTGGTGGATACGTGGGATGGCCTTCCAGCAGAAGTGTTAGAGGTTAATAAAGTGCGGAAGATAGTCCAGCCGTCGTATGCACCGCTGAGAGGTCCCTTTATATTTTTGCTGTGCCCTTCTTGCATGGTGGGGGGGGGGTCCAGGCAATACCCCCTTAATCATTTGCCCCTTTCCCCAGCATGTGAAATACTTACCTGCAGTCAGCTTGGCAAGTGTGCCGGGGTAAGGGGGGGTTAACGAGACCCCCGGCCCCCACCGCCGCATACACTTTCCTGCAACCGATTGGCCGCTTTAAGAGCCAAAGACCAAGTAATGTTTGGGGTCTCAGAGCAACTAAAAAACAGGAAGCCGGGCCGGGCCGGACCGCCGTTACCTGCCAACAAATTCTTTCTTCTTATAAAGCACAAATTGTCAATTTCTTGGTTTTGGACCAAAAACCACTAACAGGGAGGCAGTCGGCCCCCGCCTCGCTCGCTCAGCACCCTCCCCCGTTCCTCGCATGTTTATCTCGCCCGCCAGATGCTTTATTTTTATACACAGAATTATCAAAATTGTCTTGTTTTTTCTTTCTTTTTTTTTATATCACACCCTAAATGTCTCAGCCAATCAGAAGCCCCGTCCTGAAGGTATTTAAAGAGGGCACATCTGACTGGAAGTATCAGGACTCCGGGGGGCTTCGCTTGTAGTTATGGATCCGCAGGGTGTGATATGTTTCATGTTATTGCTCGTTAAATACGGGGCCGCGGAGACGGAGGTGACGGCGACGCACACTCAGGTAACTAAGTGACTGAACATAGGCTGAATGTATAGCTCCGTGATGTCATCGGTTATACGGCTGGTTGTGATGGTGGTGGTTGAGGTGGGATTCCCGTTTCTCTTGTGTCCGTCAGGGTTGTCCCGCGGTGTGCGAATGCCCCGCTGTGATCTCCGGATGCCCCACGGGAAGTCACCGGGTCCTCGACGGCTGTGGATGCGGCTGTCAGGTTTGTGCCCAGGCCCTGGACGCGCCGTGTGATGGACTCAGACCCTGCGATCCGGCTCACAACCTGACTTGTGATTATTTTTTGGGCCAGAACCATCAAGAAGGAGTCTGCAAAGGTCTGAGACTCTTCTGGGCGTCATATTACTACTCCTCGCGGGGTATTCCATCATTCCCCTTGGGGTATTCCATCATTCCCCTTTGAGTATTCCATCATTCACCTTGGGGTATTACATCATTCCCCTTGGGGTATTCCATCATTCCCCTTGGGGTATTCCATCATTCCCCTTTGAGTATTACATCATTCCCCTTTGAGTATTACATCATTCCCCTTGGGATATTACATCATTCCCCTTTGAGTATTACATCATTCCCCTTGGGGTATTCCATCATTCCCCTTGGGGTATTCCATCATTCCCCTTGGGGTATTCCATCATTCCCCTTTGAGTATTCCATCATTCCCCTTGGAGTATTACATCATTATTCCATCATTCCTCTCGCACATGTATTATTTTATATAGTTTCCTCTTTTACGACTGTTAACCCTTCCCTCTCCTCTCGCTCCACCATCTTTTGAATCACTCTCTACGTTCTCTCTCTCTCTCTGTTGCCAACTCACTCCTTCTCTGTTTATCACACCTCCTCTTCAGTTTTTTTCCACATAATCCTCCCCTCCTTCTTCTAAAATCCAAGGAGTTTATTCACTAAATATTTCCGTGTTCTCGAGTTGAGATGCGATGGCTTGTTTAGTAGACGAGCCCCTCTAGCTCCCCTCCGGGTCTCGTTCTGTCGGTTTTATAGCCTGTGTTTCTTCGTTTCCCGTTTTCTCCCCCATAGTCCTCAGAAAGCGTCGCTCCTGCTTCCCCAACGGCACGGAGATTCTGCACGGCCAGCGATTCCAGGACGGCTGCACGGGGTCCTGCGTGTGCCACGACGGGCAGATCGGCTGCGTCTCGCTGTGCCCCCCCTACCAGCCGGCCGCCGGCCCTGGCTGCAGGGAAATGGTTTATGAAGCCGGTAAACTTCCGGGACTCAGGGGATTTATAGACGGGGTTTTATAGACGGGGGGTTTATAGACGGGGGTATAGACGGGGGTTTATAGACGGGGGGTTATAGACGGGGATTTATAGACGGGGGTTTATAGACGGGGGGTTTAATAGATCGGGGGGTTTATAGACTTTGGGGATTTATAGACGGGGGATGTTATATGACGGGGGATTTTATAGACGGGGGGTTTATAGACGGGGGATTTATAGACGGGGATTATAGACGGGGGGTTTATAGACCGGGGATTTATTAGACAGGGTGGGTTTATAGACGGGGGGTTTTATAGAACGGGGGGTTTTATAGACGGGGGGTTTAGTAGACGGTGGGATTATAGACGGGGATTTATATGACGGGGGATTTATACGGACGGGGGTTATAGCGGGGGGTTAATAGAACGCGGGGTTTATAGACCGGGGTTTTATAGACCTAAGGGGTTTATAGACGGGGGGTTATTAGACGGGGGGGGGTTTATGAAACGAGATGTAATATAAAAAGTATTTCTTTCTCTTCAGTTCCAGGTCAATGCTGCAAACGCTGGAAATGCAAAAAATACGACTCCGCAGACAATCTTTTACCCAAACGGGAACTTTTCCACCCAAACAGCAACAAGGTGATTAATAAAACTCCAGCGGCAGGAAAGAGGAGCAGAAAGATTCCCGGCAGAGGTACGCTGGCGAGCCTGCGCGAGAAGCTCCATCGGAACGAGTGACCGCGCAGACGCTCCGTCACAGCTGCTGTCTCGCTTATACCAAGTAGTACTTGCGCTCTCGTCTGTCTCTCTATAGACGTAGAAACGTTTAAGGCGCTTTTTCTGTTTCTGTGGTAAAGGCCTATCACTGCCTGCTTTTGTGTCACCTGACAATTAAGTGTTCCCGGCCAAAGATTATGAATGAAACAAATTTCTAAGATTAAAGTACTATTTCCAGGCCCTGCCCCACCCTCCCCGGTAACTAACATAAGACTGGCACTCATAGTTACACACACTTACACACTCATGCGAACACACACTCCCTCTAATACACATTTACACATTCATTCTAACACATGAACACTTACACATTCATTCTAACACATGAACACTCATGCTAACACACACTCCCTCTAATACACATTTACACATTCATTCTAACACATGAACACTCATGCTAGCACACACTCCCTCTAATACACTTTTAGACATGCACATTCATTCTAACACATGAACACAAACACATTCATTCTAACACACACCCTTACACTCTCATACCAAGATCCTCTCATACCCTCTCATGCTAACACACACTTGTAACGGATGCTGGGCCCCCAGTTAAGGAAGATTATTGGGACTGTAATTTTATATTCCCTTGCAGGGGTAGAATTATAATATTTTGTAGATGTACCCTCTTGTTTCAGAATGCCTCACTCTCCCCTCCCTAATCACTTTACCTCTGTTGTGTATTTGTCATTGTTGTACGTGATTGTTATGTGTTAATTATGTTAATCGTTTCCTGTGTATGTCAATTCCCTTCCCTTGGTAAATTGGCTGTTCCAATAAAGCGTGTTCTCTTGCGTCTCTACTGGTGTGTCATGTCGTAACTGGTTTACAATTCTTTGGTAGACCATTTATTTCTCGGAGGAGCCCTTTTACTCCAGAGTGCCACATACACATCCATGTTAACACACACTTACATGTACAGGCTCATGCTAACACACGCACACATTCATGCTAACACGCTCTAACATACATACTCCCTTCCTGCCTCCTGTATCCTCTCACCCCTCATCACATGTAAAGTAATGAATGCTTTTCTCTTGATAAGTAATAGCGGAATAATAGCGTTGGCTACACTGTTTCTTGCTCTCCCCACAGAGCATGGCATGGCATTGAACAGCTCCTCTGTATGCAAAAAGCCCCCCACAGAGTGGACCCCCTGTTCACGGCTCTGTGGATTTGGGGTCTCAGTAAGGATACAGTTTGAGGCTGAGAGCTGCACCCCACGAGCAGAGAGGAGACTGTGTATGATAAGACCATGCAGGGAGGAGTATGGCGCCGCCAACTACACGGTGAGAATGAGGTGGGGGATCAGAGAGAGGACCACCGACTGGGGAGGGATCAGAGAGAGGACCACCGACTGGGGAGGGATCAGAGAGAGGACCACCGACTGGGGAGGGATCAGAGAGAGGACCACCGACTGGGGAGGGATCAGAGAGAGGACCACCGACTGGGGAGGGATCAGAGAGAGGACCACCGCTGGGGAGGATCAGAGAAAGGACACCGACTGGGGGGGATCAGAGAAAGGACCACCCTGGGAGGATCAGAGAGAGGACCACCGACTGGGGAGGGATCAGAAAAAAGAGAAAGGACCACCGACTGGGAAGGTATCAGAGAGAGGAACACCGACTGGGGGATCAGAGAGAGGACCACCGCGGGAGGACTGGGAGAGGAGATAGAGATCAGAGAGACCACCGACTGAGGGATCAGAAAGGACCACCCACTGGGGAGGGTCAGAGAGAGGGGATCAGAGAGAGGACCACCGACTGGGGAAGGATCAGAGAGAGGACCACCGACTGGGGAGGGATCAGAGAGAGGACTGCTGACTGGGGAGGGATCAGACAGTGGAGATGGATCAAGGAGTGGGCAGTCAACTGGGTGGGATCAGTGATTGGACAGCACACCGGGGTGGGATAGGGGAATGGACAGCACACCGGGGTGGGATAGGGGAATGGACAGCACACCGGTGTGGTTTTACGGAGTGGACGGTAGATGTTAGAGACCAAAAAAGGACATTGAGTGGAGGGGAAGCCAACCATGAAATGGAGGAGAAGAAAGATGGGGTCGACAGAACGATGGGATTAACAGAATAGGAGGATAAGGAGGACAGAGTTAAGAGGGGATCTTCACAGGAGGAGATGTTAGTGAGGGGCTGGGGAGGAAAGGTATTCAGTTGCTGTTCTCATCATTCCGAACCTCCTGTATCTTTCAGCTCCTGAAGACCACCAAAGTTTGTAATCGTGTTGTGCGATGGACACAACCGCAGCATCTCCATCACCGGGAATGCCACACACTGCGTCCTCTGAGCCCCAAGTTCTGTGGGGGGTGCTCGGACGGCCGTGTGTGCACCCCGTCGCTGACCGAGACCCGCTCTGTGGTCTTTCAGTGTCCCCACGGCAACCGCAGAGTCAAACGGAAGATAATGTGGGTGCTGAAATGCCGTTGTGGTAGGCCGGAGGGGAAGAAAGGAGGAAGGAGGATGGAGAAAGCAGAGGGAAGGGGAGACACTGAAGAAGAAGACGTAAGAAATGAGATAGAGGAGGGTGGATAAAATGTTGAGTGGGGGGATCAGGTATGTTAGCTGGAAGGTGGGGGGACGGGAAATATTAAGAAAATTGAAAGAGGGCGCAAGGAGAGGTGAGAGCCTCAGATCTGTGCACCGGCTGGGAGAATAGTCTTCAAAGAATGTTGTCTTCCATATCCACCTGTGTGCATGCACCGCCTGCCTCCGCTCAGTCACACGCTCCTCAGGGG
Organism: Spea multiplicata; assembly: GCA_009364415.1. Lineage (NCBI taxonomy): Eukaryota > Metazoa > Chordata > Amphibia > Anura > Pelobatidae > Spea > Spea multiplicata. Next base: position 6,510 of record VKOC01031487.1, read on the forward strand.
TTACTCTCTGTTAGAATTTGATTTCCTTTTTTACGTCCCTTGCCCCCCCCGTAATTTCTAGCTCCCTGCTTTCTCTACGTTCTGTGGGCTGCACGCGCTTCCCGTGTTCTCCGCTGGTGACTGCAGCCCTGTCAGTCCCGACGTTACTCAGTATTACATTTCCCACGGGACATGTACATTACTGTCCTCTCCATACAGCGTTTTTAAAGGAGTGGTTGGGAGGCAGATCCTCTGTCCACTACCACATATACTGTCTCTTTTCGCTCATGTCCTAGACAGGCTGTTCATGTTTGATTTTCTTTAAGCGTGTGCATGGGGTAGTGTCTATAATATAAGTCTAGCCCTGGCCGCCCCATCCTCCTATGCCATACGTGGAACACTGCCCCAATACCCCGTGCCTATCCCCTTCCCCGGGGCATGTTCTGTGCTGTACCCACTCTCTCTTTATAATAAAAGCTGTCACATGAGTAGCCTGCCGGGTCTCGTTACATTTATTGCCTGTTGTTAATGAGATGGGGATGACTGGAGTGAGTATGAATGATTGAGTGCGCGTGTGTGACTGGTGTGTGACTCGGAGGAGTCTGTTCACAATCCCAGGAGTTTCCAGTTCAGCTCCTGATATCCATTATGAATGCCCGACCCGGGAGCTTCGTATAATGTATAGATCAAATCAGTGAGATGAACTCTCCCCACATTAACCATACATACTATACATTATACCTGCATCCCGCGCAGCTGCACTCTCTACTATTCTATATACTATACATTATACCTGCATCCCGCGCAGCTGCACTCTCTACTATTCTATATACTATACATTATACCCGCATCCCGCACAGCTGCACTCTGTACTATTCCTATATACTATACATTATACCCGCATACATGCAGCTGCACTCTGTACTATTCTATATACTATACATTATATCGAAATATCTCAGTGTGGGAATGTTGGCAGGTATTGTAAATAAGTAAACAAATGACGTTGGGGTATATTAATGGTAGGGGAGGTGAGACAGGACAGCCTTGATGTGGGGGGAGATGGGGGACTTGTTGGGGGCCCAGAATCTTTCCTTTAGGTTTAAAGCCCGTCCGGTCCGGATCACTAAACCCCCCGCTCACCCTGCAGCCCAGAGGCAGGGGCACTTCCCACAAACAGGAATAAATTCAATTAGGATAATTAGAAGAAGAGAAGCGGCGATTATAAAGAAGGGGCAGATATAAAAGCCAAGGAGAGGAAGACCGAAGGAGAAAGCCAGCCATGAATCCCATCGCCGTCGTCGCATCGTTAATGCTGCTGATACAGAGCGGTGAGTAGAGCGTCAGCTGCTCGTCTTTTAGAGATGAGGGTCTGGAGTATTTCACGGCAGCGTCTATTCCAGAGAAAGCGTAAAAGATCTGGCGTATAAATAACGTTTCTAAGAAAAAAAGCATGTTCTAGAGACAGAAGTGTCTAAAAACTTAGTTTTGGAACATTCCTATAGAAAAAAAGCGCTGAGTGGAAATGTTAATCTTTTCTGGAGAGATCTAGACACAGATAGGTTATTTAAAGCTACTTTTTGCTAGAAACGGACGCCGCTCTCCGGGATGAAACGAGCCGGGTGTAGAGATATTCCGTGGGTCCAGGAGGCAAATGGATGGTTTTTCGGGGGAAGTTTGTGTTTTTGTGTTTTTCTAGAGCGTGTTTTAGTTGTTTTGTCCTCACAGGGGAAGCCCTGAGATGTTACACGTGTCTCTTCCCGACCATCGCTCCCATGGAGTGCATAAAGTTCCCGGTCACCTGCCCTCCCTCCGAAAAGTGTCTGATCTCCACCGCCACCGGGAAAAGAGGTAGGCGCCCCACAAAAACATTTCTCGTAAAATTTTACTTCATTCATCATTGTTCAGGGAATGTTTAAATGTCATGTGACTTGAATAGCTGAATAGTCATGTGACTTAAATAGTTTTTTGTGGTTTTAGGTGATTAACCCATCATATGAAAGAATAAAAAAAAACAGATTTAAGGTTTATTAACAGCTGTCCTATGATTTATGTGCAGCAGTGACACCTTGTGGCCATTATGTGTATTACTGGATGTCTGCGCAGGTAGTAATGCTGTCGTCCGGCAGGTAACTTCCAGTTCGTGCTGAAGGAGAGAAGCTGCACCGTAAGCAGTCTCTGCGGCACCAGCGGCGAGAAAAACACGCTGGGCATCAACGTCACATTCCACAACACGTGCTGCGAAACTGACCTCTGCAATTCTGGAACATCTGGAAAGGCCACTATGGTTATCGCAGTTCTACCCCTTCTGCTCCTGCTTCTGGCATAGATGGGGCCGGCGGCGGAACCTGAATAAATCTCATATCAGCAAACACAATGTATCTCTCTGTATCTGTGTCCGCGCCCCGTAAATAAAGGTTAACATGCAAAAAAAATCCAAATGGAATCTCAAATTAAAGTCTTCCAGATGAAAGCTAAAGAATCAGCGGAGGTTCTTCTCAACTCTGCCCAAAAAAACCCCACAAATATCATTATTGACTCAGAAACGCAATCCCTTTAATCCAGAAGTTCTTGTGCGAGTCCGAAGAACATGCGCGAGGACCAAATGCTGAAAAAAGGGAAGGCTTTTGGGTCCCGTTATACTCCATACCACTATTCCTCGCCTCGGAAAGTACACACAATACAGAGACTCGACGCTATACAGAGGAACCCATGCGCAGCGGCAGCACAAAGCAACCCCCTTGTGTACAAAGCGAGCCATTTCTTTATGAATTTTCTGTTTTTAATAGAAACGTGAATATTTTGCATGATTTTGTCACCGTATTAAATATACAACTTCTATATAGAGCATAAAGGAAAAATAACGTGTCTTTTATTTCAATTTCCACCCCTTTCTGCTTTAATAAAAAAAGGGGCTACCTGCAGCCTAGACTAGAGAAGGGGGAAAGAGAGAGAGGAGGGGAGAGGGAACTCCGATCTTTCATATATTTGAAGGGAATAGCTAAATGTTAATGATTTAAAGTGAATTTAATGGATAATTGGGTCAGGCGGAATCTCTACGTAGCGTTTTCCTTAAAAGAAAAAAAATAAGGCTCACAATCGGCCGAAAGAAATTGGCTGAATTAAACCGTTTTACACAACCGTTGTCATTTTTAGATAATCAATGAATCAAGACGACTACATCCCTCATTCTGCAGTACTCCGGAGCAGAGAGGGCCAGAGACGGCCCCCGTCACGGGGGGGGAAATGTCAGGAGGCGCCCCCGTTCATCTCTTCAATCGTTACAAAGAAGATCTGGCAATTTTATTTGCTCCATCGTCTATACGAGTGACTGCAATCATAAAAGGGCTGATTTTTTTTGGGGGGGCATTCTGGATCGGACACCTGCGCCCCCTAAACATTTTAACAATCTGGCAAGTACTAATAATAACAAAAGAAATAATAAATCGTAAAAATAGAGAAAACACACATTAAAAAGAATGGCAGTCGGAAAATGAAATGTTTCTAATTCTACAGAGTCTGATACATTTTAAATGGAGACAGAAAGTAGGGCGGAGCTAGTAAGACGGACACCAGCCTCAGCCAATGAGAGCAGTGCCTATGTGAAATGTTAATCAGTCGGATTTCTAGGAGACTAGAATGAGCGTCTTTGTGAAGGCGGGGTGAAGGGAGGAGTATGCTGGATGATTGATAGACTGACAGGCCAATCAGGGTCCTGCCCCTTTTGTATTAGCAAACGCGAAGCTGTGTCGAGGTTTCTAAAGGGGATTTAAATATAGTGGCTTTGGGGTGGAGGGGTTCCTCTCTCTCTCGGGGGGGGGGGCGAGATCAGTTTTATTTAAGAGGTTTAGCCACTTGGGCGTACGCAAGTTCGATTTCGCCGGTAGCTGGGCAGGTGCTGGTGAATTCTTCGCGCTCGTAGGCATTTCGCAGATAGCGTTGGATACCAGAGAACTCCGTTGGGATTTTAAATCCCCGATACTTCTCGCAAACCACCTGAAATAGAGAGAGACACACGGGGTTAAAAGAGAATGCGAAACGTAACGGGACGAGGGCTAACTTCAGGGGAAAATGTGAAATGCAAATAAATGCATTAGAAAATACATTCTCGGTACCGGTAAATACCCAAAACCATTCACAGAAATAATCCTTCAATCCCGCAAAATTTTACTTCATTCATCATTTTTCAGGGAATGTTTAAATGTCATGTGACTTGAATAGCTGAATAGTCATGTGACAGATTTAAGGTTTATTACCACCTGTCCTGTTTAGAACCCATCTGGCCTTCGGGAAACTATATTTTTTGTCCTCGTTAACTCTTTCCTTTCCCCACCTGAACTATGTGGAGCTTTGGCAGCAGGTTACAGTCCGCCAGCGTCAACTCATCCCCGTCCAGGAATTTGCGGTGTGAAACAGTCTCATCCTCCGCTGAGTTCTCATCGATCTCATCCGGATGGGGCGAGTTCAGATAATTATCCAGAATCCTCAGAGCCTTCAGCAGGCCTTTCTCCAGAGCTGGGTCGGATGAGAGAGGATAATGAGGGTGGGGAGCGGATGAAAAGAGGGAAAAAAATCAGGCGGAGGGAAGGGGAGAGAGAGCGGTGAGAAAGTGGAGATGAGAGAGGAAGCTGAAAGAAGAAGAACAAAGAGGCAGAGAGTAAGAAAACGACAAAAGAGGGCTGAAGAATTCAGGAAAGCGTTTAAGTCTGAAGCAGTTTGCTATTTTTGATTGATTTTTTTTTTAATATTTAAGCTATATACTATAAGAGACGAGGGGAACCCATTTGGACGGTCTTAATTCTGGAGTGTGAGATCGCGTGAACTCACTCTGGTTGAGTGCAGGATTTGGGTTCTTGATGTAGGCAGAGAATTTGGCGAAGACATCTAGCCCGGCGGTGTTGGACTCTGGGTTCTTGGCGGCCAGCCTGGGGTATCTAAACGGTGTAAAAACATGGAATAAGATACAGTCACGCGTGATACAAAACCACACGCGGTCACAACGCTCACGACGGCCTCCTGATGCACCGTATTAACACTTACCCTGCCGGGACACTCGCTTCTTTCACATAAATCGCCGGCATATATATATATATACATAATTATAATCCCTTCTGGGGGCGTACGTACTTTGGGGGGCTCAGAGTCTCCTCGAGGAACTCTTCTATCTTGTTGGTATCGGTTCTGACCTCCTCACCGTACACCAGGAACGGAGGCTGCGCGCCAGGAGCAAGATCCTTCAAGATTTCCGGCTTCCTGGGGTAGATGGGAGAAGAACGGAGACAAATAAATAAAAGCTACAGACAGCCGCAAAACACCAGAGAACATAAAGAGTCATCAAACTCCGGGACTCGGGGGCCGCAAACAGACCGGCATCTACAAAAACTCTTTGTTTGAACACAAATTAACCCGTTGGAAAACCTTTTTGTTTCAGTGGCCGGTGCTCGCGCTGTGATATCTGGCAGCTCAAACGTCTGGCTTGGTAGCGGCCCCCGAGGCCAGGAGTTTGACACCCCAGATGCGGACGATATTGCATTATAGCGATGGAAGCTCAACGCTTTACCCGCCGCCTGAAATAGGTCAGAAAAAATTCAGTGGACGGCAACTGAGATGAAGAGCCGCGCATGGACAAAGGCGCGTGGATACCCGGTGCGTGTTGAGGCAGGACGAAGAGGAGAAAATCAAAAACTAAAAGCGATGCAGAAAACCAGAGGTCAGGAGAGAGGAGAGAAACGTTGGCACCAGCAGCGGCATGCGGGGGGCATCAGAATTTGGAACTCATCACCTCACCTGCACTCCTCAGGGTAAAAGGAATTTTTGCCGTCTCCTTTGACTCTTACTACCTCTGTAAGTCGGCCCTCACTGGCCCCTGGTGGGGATCAGTTTACTGCTTCTTACCGATTCACACTGAACCTCGGCCTGGCATGATCTCCGCTTGTGGAACATTTACCCTCAATTACAGGCCATTGTTTTTACCCCAAACCTGCTCTTTATATTCACTCCCATCGAACCTCCCTAGCCGGCGCGTGACCCGAATACTCCAGGGGTCCGCGGCATTCAAACGTTTCTTTGTGGTTTTCCTGCTCTTCACACACATTTACATTAAACAGACATTACTTATGATGACTTCTCACCTCTTCATATCAACCGTGGTGACATTAAACGTAACGCCTTTCAGCCAGAGCACCATGAAAAGCCTCTGAGAAAAGGGACAGTTTCCGATGCTCTGCCCATCACTGCCAGCCTAGAAGAGAAAAAAACAAGGGGTTAATAACAGAAACCGAACAAAGATTATGGAGAGAGAGAGAGAACGAGAAAAGGAGAGAGAGAACGAGAGAGAGAGAACAGGAGGGAGAACGAGAACGAGAGAGAGAGAGAAAAGGAGGGAGAAGCTGCTCTGAATAGAGTTCACTGCAGCCCCAGACCCAAGGATATATTTGGAGAGACATCTAAGTTCCACGTTAACAATGAGCGCGTTGTGCAAGAGAGCGCAGCAAGCCGGAGAACCAAAAGTGACTCACTGGGAGAGGGAGGGAAGAAACGGAGAAGAATGGGGAGAGAGAGAGAGCCAAGAAAGAGAGAGAGAGCCAAGAAACAGAGAGAGAGAGAGAGCGAGGAGAGAGAGACAAGAAAGAGAGAGAGAGAGAGAGAGAGCGAGGAGAGAGAGAGCGAGAGAAGTGGAAGCGAGGCGCATGCACGTCCGCCTCAATTATATTCCACGGCTGATGTTCCATCTGGAAGGCTGAATGCAATACTTTAGAACCATCAGTCACAGAGTCGCCCGGTCCCAGAAATAACATCTCAAATGATTAATTATTACGTCTCTTTCACCTTTTTTTCAGACCCAGTTGTCATGTGACATAAAAGCAAGCACAGATAGGCTGTTGCCATAGAACCTGAAAATAAAAATTCTTAAACATTTTTGTGGCTTTATGAAATCTAAATTACAGGTCGTTCATACGATGGAAGCAAAGCGCCCGGCTCACTACCTCTTTAGTGAATACAGCGGGAGCGGCGGCCGATCGGCACGAGAAAGCGAAAACAGAGAAAGAATAGAAAAGGGAACAAAAAAACAGAGAAAACAAAAACAGGAAAATGACGGGGTGAGCGCTGGGTGTGAAAGGAGGCAAAGAGGAGCAGAGAACCAGAAAAGCGCTGGCTTTGTTGGGGGATAAACGCTGGAGGGCGAGGATTAGCGAGGCAGGGAGCGGTGCGGAGAGTGAGAGGGAGCGCTGCCCGCTCTGGCACACTTGGCTCATTCCTTGCACATCCTCCAGACGCACCCACCCGTCCGCTTCACGGGGAGCAGCGAGTGTGCGTGGAGTGCGGGGGGGGGCAGCGAGTGTGCGTGGAGTGCGGGGGGCAGCAAGCGATGTGTGCGGGGGGGACAGCGAGTTTATATAATATAATCACTTTTTTACTAATTTAATAATAATAATTAAGCATATGGCTGTGTGCCGCCATCTTGAGATACTTGGATGCATTACCTGCCCACCCAAACGCGACAGCGCAGCGCCTCAACCTCACTTTATGACTCGGTAGCCGAGACTGAAAAGCGGAGCCTAGATGGTTCTTTTTTTAGACTCATTGAGTTTATCGGGCGAGTCAAGAAACTGATAACCACGCTGATAACTACGGCAGGGGTTGCTATGGAATAAAACAAACAGAAGGGAGATAGCAGAGATTTCAGATAGAAGCAAAACTACCCCTCCATAGAGAAAGAAGGAGATAGGGTGAAAACGCAGCATCATGGGAAATAATCTCTGACCGACCCAGAGGGAAGAACACTTCATTGTTAAATATTTGAGGAGTGAAGGTGTGCCCCCCCCCCATCAGTCTACATATTCACTGCATTTTGGGGTAGTTTCCCTTTAAAGGACTCAGAGACAGAGACGCCCTCATGGCACCGACAGACGGATGAGGGCACGGAGAGCGGGTATTTCCAGCCAAGAAAAGCTCACAGAGGCAGCCAAACTCTTACAGAAGAACAAAATCTAATTTACCCCCCCCACGCCATCACCTACAGGGTTTATCTACGCATCCATTCCATACAAACATACAATCTGCCCCATACAGTCTGCCCGTTTTTCCTTAATCAGTCGTTGGTCTCGTCTTAGATTCAGGAGCCGCATGCTGATCCCATGCATGTTTAATACCCTCACTGTATTACCCTCTACCACCGCTGCTGGGAGGCTGTTCCACTTATCTACCACCCTGTTTTGAAATAAACGTTCCTCCTGTACTGTGATTATCTTACTATCTCAGCTCCGTGATATACATCTATATACAAACACTTATTGTTTAGCTTTCCAAAAATAATAAAGGTACGACGGCACGATGTAAAGTCTTAGAAACATTCAATCCGACGATAGAATAAGAATCCTTCGGCCCACCTGGACTCCCCATTCTCCAGCCGCTGGGAAGACCTTCAGTCTTACTTGATCCTTGTCCTATATTCAGAACAGACTTAACCGGATTAACTTTTACCACTTCTGCTGGAAGGCTATCCCACTTATCCACCACCCTCTCAGAGAAGACAGTTCTTACATCACGTCTATGCCTCTAATCTCCCAGTGCAGCCAGCCCTTGTAACTACTACCAAATAAATCTAGCCGGCAGATGACTTCATGTGTATTATGACTTAAGGACACGGAATTAGGATAGATGGATCACTAAGTGTTCCGTGTACAGAAATAGCCGTAGAGAGTACACAGAACCGCGCCCCGGCTCCACAAAGAGATTAGGTCACTGAGTAAATCCTCCGCAGGGCGGCCGGGAGGACCGGGTCTCCTCCCAAACAACACGCTAAGGCTGGGAGAGGTTTCTTCGAGTAAGCGAGGTCCCAGCGGGTTTCCTATACTGAAAAAAGGTTTGGGAGCAGAAGTCCATCGTCCCTGGCCACGCGTGGACAATCGGTGGAGTAAGTTCTTCAGACTTCACCCTGACCTACTGATGCCCCCCCCCCCTTCAAATTCTGCACCTATGGGGGATTCACCTGCGCAAAGGATAGTCGGAGGCTATTCCACTTGTCCCTCTGTCCTGTGTTGTTGCCCCACTATCCCTATTTTGCGGGCGGCGGGGATCACCGGCCAGCTGGGAGAACCTCTGATCTCCACTGAACGGCCCAGGGAACCGCAGAAGGAATGGAGGTCCGTTCTGTTCCTCTATTCCAGATCCAACATGGCCTCCTGGCGCTGCTCTGAAGCCTCTTTGAAGTCCTGGCGAGGACAGACTCCTTGTTTTCATACAGAAGGTTACTGGAAGCGATATATATTTCTGGCACAGAAAGTCCACAAACTCGATCCGCCCGGTTCAAAAATAGACACGTGGAAATTCTATAAAACGGGGAAAAAAAACGGCTAATCTGCTGAGCCTGGCAAAGCCCTGTAACCTGTAAAATAAAAAAGTCAGCAAATCCTCTTGGTTCAGGGCTGATGTTGGAAGATTCCGCTCTCGGAATATTAATGCCCAAATGAGGTCTCGTCACAGAGAGGCCGCGGGGAACGCGGGGGGGCATTTAACCGAAGCCGGCGGGCGGCTGGAAGAAAATGGGCCAGAAATATAACAACCTCCCAAAAAATGGCCAATACTCCCTACTGTCCACTCAGCAGGGACTTCATGTAAAGTCCCCCAAAAGAAACCAGGAAAGGTCCAGGCGTCGGGTTAGTGTTGCGTTGTTAATGATGGCATCCATGGGCTAAGTTTGGATCTGGAGAGAAAACAAATGCTCTAAACTGGTTGGCAGTCCCTTTAAAAGATTAACCCTTTGTGACAACTTGGCAGCGAGCACGCGGAGCCCTGAAACGCCTATAAAGAACTCCAGACCTTTATGTCTCACAACAAGCTGTCAGCCGGCCCTTTGTATTGAGATTAAACATCATAAAAGCACAGAGGCTATAAACAAACCGTCTCTTCCGTGCTCAGCGAGGCCGGACCGGAGGCCCAACGCGCTTTAGGAGGCTTCCTTGACCACAGATGGAGTCGCGTTGGCGAGCAAACAACATGAAGTTACAGTTAATTCTATTTATCCAATTTGCATTAGAACCAAACTCCTTACTATTTAGTATCTAAAGGTCCCCGGCTTAACCTACGTTTCTGCATCCTTTGGAAAACTGCAGGGTAATGTGAACAAATTGAAAAGGTAGTAGATACCTGGAATAGACTTCCAGTGCAAGAAGTACATGCAAACACAGTAAAAGAATTCAAGAAGGCTCGGGATGCGCATAAGACAATTAAAAAATAAAAAGAAATATTGAAGATGGGCAGGCTGGATCGTTCCCGCTGTCACCGTCTATGTATCGATGGAAACGAGTGAGCGACGCGCGGCTGAGCCCGCTGAGCCCGCAGAACAGTAACAGTTTAACCAGTCTGTGTAATTATCAAACCCAAGTCCACACGCGGCGAGCGGGAAAACCACGTCCAACCTCCAGACCTCCATCACCGGGATTACAGCCAGAAAGAAGGACTACGAGGCCGACAAGCAAACAGAGAACAGGGAAGAAACAGACGGCGGCCTCGAAAGAAGACAGAGAAACGGGCAAAAAAAAGAAGAAAACAGATAAATACAGATTGTAATATAGACACTATAGAAAATAGAATTATATTAATAAAACCGGTACAATTAACTGGATGGCCTCCTCGGCTCCTACTGGTAATGAGAGATTCCTTTCCCCTCCTGGCATCCAAGCTACAGGAACCTAAACCCCCCTCAACCTACAATACTAAGGATCTTCGCACCACTAAAAGAGGATGACTTCTCCTTATGTATAATTGGAATGGCTAATACATTGAGAGAGTTTAAACACGAGTGGGATAGGCCTCTTCCCTTCACTTCTATCTCACTTCACTAACCTTCATCCCACCACCTGAAGCTCAAACATCAAAGACTGGGTCATCCCTTGTCTCCTTTATTTATTTATCCTGTTCTCAGCGTCTGCGTGATTATTCCTCCCCATTAAGTCATCCCTGCCCTCCTGTTACGTTGCTGGTTGCTGTTGATTGGTTCAGGCAGCCTTTGCAGGTGCGGAGCGAGAACTCGGGGACAGGGAGTTGGTTGAATGCTGATTGCACCGCATTGAGAGACATCATGGCTTCCCCAGGTATAAGGGCCGCTCCTATATGCGCCGTTAGTAAATTATTACAGTAAAAGCAGTTACGGCGGCTGAATGAGTCAAATAAAAACGGCTCCCTCCATCTCAGTCCCCGACCCAACTACCCCCCGGGTGCAGACATCGCACCAACCCCAAAGCACCTCAATGACTCGCCACGCTTTACAATGTAACGGCTACAAGAACAAGAATTCTACAGAATTAGAACAAGGACATAATCCAACACAACAGCGTCACAGGCTTAGATGGAATGTAAGGAAGTTTTACTTTACTGAGGGGGTGGTAGATAGGTGGAGCAGCCTCCCAGCAGAAGTGGTAGAGGGTAATACAGTGAGGGTATTATTAGAAAATAACCGACGATGGCCGGCGGAGCATCGTATTTTACTTCATGTTACAGATTCTTAAGATGTATTAATAAAGGATCTTTTGAAGAGACGGTAATACTTCTTCCTAAGAAGACCCCCGGTGCGATCCGCCATTAAAAAAACACAGCGAGGGTCAAAGGCCTTCATTAGGGAACTTCCTCCTGAAAACAGGGCCCCTCGTCACTCTCCGAACCGCTAACAAATAGCGACGGCGTAACTCAGACCTGGATTATTTATCAAAAGGATTAAACTTTTCATGAACCGTTTCCTTTTGCTCAGCGGGCGTTCACATACCGGTATATCACTTTCTGTCCGGATATTTTTAGCCCCGCGGCACAGGAGGAATTAAAACAAAAATCAATAATAAATAGAGCGTGGAGGCGGCCGGACACAGGGCCTCGCCGGCTCGATCCGCAGACGGGGATAAACAGAAGCGCTTCAGTGAATCCGTCGGCCATATTCTGGCCTCCTGGAGTAATTCCGCGAAAGGGGTGGAGCCACGACGCACTCCGCGGGGACAGCCTCTCCCCTGATAATCCAATAGGGGAAAGGGGCGTGTGAGAGCGCGAGTGAGCGAATGAGAGCGCGAGTGAGCGAATGAGAGCGCGAGTGAGCGAATGAGAGCGCGAGTGAGCGAATGAGAGCGCGAGTGAGCGAATGAGAGCGCAAGTGAGCGAATGAGAGCGCAAGTGAGCGAATGAGAGCGCAAGTGAGCGAATGAGATATTACCCATGGTATATACATAAGTCAGACCTGACTTTTTCAATCTGTAAACACCATTCCGTAGCATTATTTAGCGGACAGAATTTGTAGGAGTTTGGGAGTCCCGATCCTGTACCCATCCCGGCGTGTCCACCACCCCGCAGACACCAAAGAGTTAAGATACAAGAGTCAGCGACAATGGGCCCTCGACTAACAGAGACGTAGAGAAATATCCGCGGCCGGGAGCCTCCGTGTACAGGATGTTTGTAGATAACTCACGTTTCCTGTAGGATCGAGGCAGCTGCGCTTACAGGATGCAGTCCCTATTATCCCTGCCCCTCCCCCTCCATTTATTAATACCCCCCCCCTTACAATACTTCCCTCCATAGAAATACATCATCAATAGCCGTGACCGCATTATTAACCCCGGCACTGCTGCATCACAGCTTCTAACCCCCTGCTAAAGTACATACTGCACTTTCTATACGCTGCTCTCATGCTTCATGCCTATACCATGTCTTATGAGCCCCTAATTTCATACCAAATGCCCCCCACACGCTACATCCTTCAATCTAGAATCCTTTAACGAGTGGCCAACACCCTACATATAACCATTTGTATATCTAGAACACCAGGTCATAACCTTAGATGTAATGTAAGAAACCTATACTTTACCAAGAGGGTGGTAGATAAGTGGAACAGCCTCCCAGTAGAAGTGGTAGAGGGTAATACAGTGAGGGTATTAAAACATGCATGGGATAGACATACGGCTCCTGAATCTAAGACAAGACCAACGACTGATTAAGGTTGGAGTCTTTACAGCAGGAGGGCCGGATGGGTCTTGGTTTAGGTTCTGTATGTGTGTGTAATATATGTATATATGTACACCGGTATATATATTATATCTATACATATAGTTTGTATACACATATACGGTACTGGGCACGTGTATGTACTCGGACAGAACACTTTGGATTGTATCCATGAAGGGCCGTATTAAGCAGGACAGAGTATTAAGAGTGGCGATAAAGTTTTTTAAGCCATGGCTACGGACTCCTGAGGTTTATTTTGCCCTCCGCGTGTCCCGCGGCCTCGTTCTGAATGTTATCGCCCGGTTTTATTTAAAGAAGAATCATTGTCGATGAGTCCCCCTCAGCCCGTCCGGAACCCCCGTCCGCGACTTCCCTATTTTGCAACAAAAAGCAGAGTTTCGTTCTGCGCTGGCCGTTCGTTGCTCCGTCTCTCGTTATCGTCTAGAAAGCAGTCCTCCATCGCTATCATCATCCAAGGATTACTCATCACCCGCCCGTCCTCGCGACTTCATACAGAACTCACCCGTGTCTCATTCCAACATCCATGCTCGAGATCATACAAACTGCCCGCTGCCGCTACTCGCTCTATAAACCCCCGCAGCACCTGCTAATTCTACCCCTAGGCTCCTGTTTAACACCCCTTGCCCCGTCCATCTCGCCCTCCCTGCCCCTCATAGAGCGTTGGTTATATCCCATAGGGGTTTGGGGGAAAGTGAAGATTCCTGATGCACTTTGACCTCTCGCAGCGAGCCCCTGTGTGTTTATAGCCTCTAGTAATCCACCAGAGGTTTATTTGCCCCGTTTGTGTGCACATACCCTACCCCCGCCATATCCATAAACCACCGGGAATAATTCCAGCTGCAGCCATTATGGAAACACAGAACCTGTCGGCAGGTCGGCCCCATTCGGCCCATCGTCTTAGATTCCGGAGCCATATGCCTATCCCATGCATGGTTATATTCCCTCACGTTTCAGCCTCTACCACTGGGGGGCTGTTCCATTTATCTACCACCCTCTGAGTAAAGTAAAACTATATACATCAAGATATAGCACTGTTTGCCCAAAAGGCACTGGCATTAGGCACCTGTCTGCTAAATACCCGTTACCCTTCCCTGCCTACAATCTGCCCTCCATCCTATACGCCCACCCTGCCCTATAGCTCCCATTCATACTTATTTACCTAGCACTTTGCAAACTTCTACCCCCCTCCCCCAACAGCTGGGGGGTCAATGATTATCCAGAGAAGCTGAAAATCGGTTTTTTTTTTAAAGAGATTTCATTTTTGAGCCTATTTTACATAAAAGAAAATATTTGAATAGCTCACTTTTTGCATACTCTTGCAAATGCACCTGCGCAATGCACACAAACACTTTCTTACCCTATAGAATCCCTTCTACCAAAAAATATTTAAGTTATAATTCGCTGCAAACAACGCATTCATGACAATCAGGCATTTCGGGTATTAAAGGGCGTTTAACCTCTGCAATGCCAAGGATGATGTGCAACTCTTTGGCTAAATGTTAAAAAAAAGTGATGTCTTAATTCCCACTTAAAAGTTTAAATATTAGGAAATAGAAAAGTTCCACAAAGACAAATTAACCAATTAGATACACAACAAAAATGAAGCATTCATAAAAATCATTGTGATAATAATTAGTTAAAACCCGCCTATAAAATGCTATAGCAGAATATTTTTAATAAAAAGTGGCTAATTGTGGGCATTATTGCCCTAAATGACTACCCCCCCCCCCCTGCACAATTTATTAACACATTTGTAACTTAGTAACACGCATTTATACAGATATTAAAGATTATTTACTAAACAGAATGAATGTACATTCAACCAGCAGCCCGGATAACCAACGCCGATATCTATACATTAATGTACACACACATATAGATACACATATATACATACACATTCAGATACATTTATACAGATACACATATAGATACACATATAGATACACATATAGATACACATATAGATACACATATATACACACATACAGATACATTTATACAGATACACATTTAGATACACATACAGATACACATATATAGATACACACACAGACAGATACAGATACATTTATACAGATACACATACAGATATATATATAGATAGATAGATACACATGTAGCATCAGAAAGCCATGGTACATATGTAACGCTTCCATCAACCTGTAAAGCTTATTACCCAAATACACTGCTTTTAACCCCAAAACCGCACCATTCCCCCAAAACAGCACAAATTAAGTGAATTTAGATATACAGGGAATCTGTACTTTCCTCACCTTTACAAACAGTTCCACCTGTGGCTGATCTGACATTTTGCCCGAAAGTAATGGTTTTTAACCCAAAAGTTTGCTTTTGTTCGCCTTTTTTTTCTGTTGTGTTGCTGCAGGTTGCGGTGACCCCGGAGCTGGGATGGCGGGGGTTCTGTCTCTCGGTGTTTGCCGTCTCTCGGTGTTTGCCGTCTCTCGGTGTCTGCTGTCTCTCAGGGTTTGCCGTCTCAGAGAGAGAGAGGGTGGGGTGGGAAGTGACTACAGGAGGCTGGGTCTGACTCACAGGCAGGAGGAGAGTGCTGGGTGGAGGGAGGAAGAGAGAGGCACAGAGACAGCAGGGGTTGAGGGGTGTCTGGGGTTAGACAGCAGGAGTGTGGGAGTCATGCCTGGGATTAGACAGTTCATGGAGAGAGTGCAGGGATTTGCTGTGCTGGAAATAGACAGTTCAGGTAGAGACAACAGGCATTAGAGAGCGCTGGGGTTATGGGTACCTGGAATTAAACAACAGATTGCAAAAGTGAGGTGTGTCTGGGATTATAAAGCCCAGGAAGAAACCCCAGGGATTGGAGAGGGCAGGGCGAGAGATGTCTAGGTTTAGAAAGCTCAGGTAGAGACAGCAGGTATTGGAGAGTGCAGGGGTGAGGCTGTCTGGCATCAGACAGCAGGGATGGTAACGTTCAGGGGTGAAGCGCGTCAGGTAGAGTTTTGGGGCGCAGTGTGTCTGGTGTTGGCCAGCACAGGTAGAGCGC
>VKOC01031489.1:0-13575 GCA_009364415.1 Spea multiplicata
ATAAGGCATTCCAGAAATGCCCTATGCCCACACACACACACACACACACACTTACCGGTGCTCCCAATTTCCTGTTGTATTGCCGGGGCACCGGGTTGACATCTGCTTCCGCTGCAGCCGGAAGGAGGTGGCAGCGGGGGTTTGTCTGCGTCCGTAGCGCAGACCTTCCCCGGCTGTCCGAGATCAGAGTTCCCTGCACCAGCATCTCTGACAGTCGGGGAAGGTCTGCGCGACGGATGCAGACAACCCCCGCTGCTAGCCACACCTCCTTCCAGCTGCAGCGAACGTTGTCTACGCGGATTGCGTAGACGTCAACCCGCTGCCCCGGTAATACAGCAGGAAGCACCGGTAAGTGTGTGTGGGGGGGAGACAGGAGGATCCAGGTCCCCTGCAGCGGTGCGGGGGATCAGGATCTTAGTCTCATAATCTCATAATTCCATTTGAGGTCTGATTAGAAGACGACGCCGATTAGAAGACGAGGGGGTATTTTTCAGAGCATTTGCTCTGAAAAAAACCTTGTCTTATAATCGAGCAAATACGGTATATATAATTATAAGAGCTCTATTTGAAGTACTAGGTTCATACCTGTTATGCAAAAGATACCATCCTCATTCCGTTGCACCCTTAGATTCTCTATTGCAAGGGTGACTGGCTCAGGGATAAATGCTGAGGGGTATAGCCGTGGACCATCATCCTGTTAAAAATAACATCTTATCTTAAAGTGGAACTGTTGCAATGTTTTACACTAAATAATTGTGTGTACATATGAAAATAATTAATATGTGCATTAGCCCCCACTGTATGCCTATACAATATGGAAATGCCTTAATTTCCACTTCCCACATTCTTCTCCACAATGAGATTTTAGTTTCTGTGGAGGTATTGGTTTTTAATACATACCTCCAAAACAATTATATCAATTAACCCTGTTTGTCTACTTTTTTGTGGGTTCTTTATCATTAGCATTTCTTGGGAGCTTTAGTCCCAATAGAGTCCAAGCACACAAGATCTGAAAAACAACAGCATTCAAAAAGTACACTATGCAATATGTGACCGTTAAATATTAAAGAGTTTGGAAACATAATCATGTGCATGTATTTAATTTGCTCATATTTGCACCGTTAATTTCTTACTGTTAACCTCTTAACGACTGATGACGGTTCAGGGCCGTCACGCAAAAACGGTCTGAGAATGACCTCAGATTGTGTTGCTGTAATGCCTCAACATAGAGGCATTTAGCAACACAGAAAAAAAAAACGCCGGGGAGCGGTTAGCTTTTATAACGTTATATTAGTTTAAAGATCGGCAATCACTTCCTTCACTCAGTTGGTGTTACTGAAATGCCTCGATATTGAGGCATTTCAAGAACACCAACTGAGTGGAAAAAAACGACCTCTGATTGTTTCTTAAACTAAGCTTCTAATTAAGTTCACTTCTGGTTTACTTACCTTCCAAGATGGTGCTGCCCTTCTCCTGGCAATACCCTCAGAAGCAATTACAAATCACTTTCATCACTCAGGGGGTGTTGCTGGATGCCATCAGCATTCAGTGATTGACACCCCAAGCCTAAAGATCAGGAAAGTGATCTTGATTTTCCAAGTCAAAGGCAATGTTTATAAACATTTGCCTTTGACTGGTAAAGATCTGCCTCCCTTTATCACTTGCTTTTAGTTAGGGAGAGAGACAGATCGTGTTCTAAAGCAGGTATTGCACTTTTACCAAATTTTTCACCACAAAGGCTCTTATAAGTGCCCCTCTTTATTTTAACTACTTCCTTACGGTTGATCACTGCATAGGCAGGGATATTGCACATTAGCATTTTGTGCACTTTTATTTTTATCCACATTTTTTTATACTTTATATTAATTTTATGGACCATTAACCCCTCCTTTGCTGTATATCAGTCCTTAGGTATTGATCCCATAGCAGCAGCACCTTTGTGCTTACCGTTTTTTTGGGGGGGGGGTTTAAGCCTTTTACCAGCCAAACAATCTGACAAACCCCTGCATGTGGGGTATCACTGTACTCAGGAGATGTTCCTGAACATATATTGGGGTGTTGCTTGTGACACCAGGACCTGTATATTTTAGGGCTGTACCAACTAATCGATAAAATCGATAATCAATAATGAAAATTGTTGCCAACAAATTTCATTATGCTTTGAAAAATAGCCCTCGTTTTATAATCCGGTTCATTCAATGTAACGTACAGCAGTTACTACTTTCTAGTCCCTCCCGGCAGTCACGCTGACGATTGGTCCCGCCCCTTTCTGCTTCCCACGCCCATTTTCTTATAGTGTCCACACTATAACAACTCATCTAACAGTAAGTATAAAATTAATATTTGGGCCGTTATGGTTAACTTAGGGGCAATTATGGTTGATTGGGTCTTTTGGGTTAATTTAATGCTGAGGACTGAGAGTTAATTTATTAATTTATAGGTTATTTAAAGGTGCAGTTAAAGGTAAAGGGGGGGGGGCAAAACTAAAGGGAATCCTAACCCTGGGGCAAGTGACGATTAATCCTGTATTTATTTATAAAAGTATTGTGTCAGTGTGCTGTAAACGAGTCTGTGAATCTATGAGGGCATTATGGCATATCTGGGGGTATAAGGCATACTGGTGTATAAGGCATATCAGGAGGCACAGTGGCATATCTGGGAGGCATGCAGAAAACTAAGAAATGCATTTTTGTCAAAGTTTTTTTATTCTGCTGTTTGTTTTTAACATCATGTTGTTTATCTACATTTTTTAAATAAATGAACAAATGTTAATTTTTTTTTTATCCAGTTAACTCGAAAAAAAATAGTTGGCCAATCTAATCAATTATGAAAATAATAGTTAGTGAAGCATAGTATATTTATAACTAAAGTACAATTTCTGTGCATGGAAAGGGTTAAAATACCAGCATTTAAAATACCCTGGGGTGTCTAGTTTTCAAAAATATATGGCTTGATGGGAATAAATTGAGTTAACCGGCTTCAAAGATGTTCCAAAGAGGAGATAGAGGTGGAATAACCAGATTTGGAAAAAAGGTTTGGAAATCATAAAATGCTACTTCATTGCCCTATAATTTACAAAAAAAGCCCAAAAAAACCATTGGGATTTTCTAAACTCAGGACAAATAGTAGAATCTATTTAGCTAGCTTTTTTACTTGCTTTTGTTAGGCGAGTAAAAGATTTTTCAACTAAAAAGTCATAAAGGTGGTTTTTTTTTCAAATTTTCACCATTTTTTTTTATAGTGAATAAGATGATATGATTTGTATCTGAAGAAAGCGCATCTTTTCCTGAAAAAAACAATATATAACATGTGTGGGTACACTAAATGGGTAAGGAGAAAATTACAGCTGAACACAAGCACCGCAAAAGTGTTAAAGCAGCCTCGGCCCCAAAGGGTACAAAAAGAAAGAATAAGCCTGGTCCTTAAGGGGTTAAACTGTTTGCACTTTTTATAGTTTACTCCTTTTTAATATTGGTTTATATGTGTTAAAATAGTACCCAGATGGGGGATGGGCATGACGCGACCGCATGCGCCCAGAGGGGTCTAAGGGTTCCAGGGATTGGAACCGTAGGGAAGGTAGGCACTGCTTTTATCGGATGCTCTTCCCACAGGGCAACATAGGTCCTCTGTTCACTGTCCATTTAACTACTTTTTAACTAAAAAATAATGGAATACATAGCTTTATAAAAGCCTAGACTATTTGACTCCTTCATGATCCAGGACAGATTATATTTTCTGACTTATTTAAAAATATTTTACTCATCTACAAAAGCTAAAGAAAAAAAATGGTAAACAGATTCTAAAGTTTTATCAGAGTTTTTAACTACCCAATGTTTTTGCAAGTTATAGGGCAATAGGTACAAGCAGCGTATTGCCATTTCACTTACTACCTCCACACCCTATTTGGGACATGTTTGAAGCCATTCAATTCAATTAACTCCCATCAAACAATATATTTTTGAAAACACTCAGGGTATTTCGAATGCTAGTATTTTAACACTTTCGATTCTAT
Organism: Spea multiplicata; assembly: GCA_009364415.1. Lineage (NCBI taxonomy): Eukaryota > Metazoa > Chordata > Amphibia > Anura > Pelobatidae > Spea > Spea multiplicata. Next base: position 4,013 of record VKOC01031489.1, read on the forward strand.
TACCAGTTTTTGTCAAATTTTGTAGTGGTAATTTTTTGCATTTTGCCAGACTATGACTAAGTACAACACATTGCACGAAACGCGTCAGAAGTAGCCAGCACCCAGCTGAGGGATTTTTGGATTATGTCCTGTGTTACCTGGGATTCAATACCTTTGATATTTAATTTTATTACGAATAAAAGTTATTTGTACACTAATTGATGGTCTGGCTCACCATCTTTTTTTTTCACCAGGAGGCCTCACATACCTTTGTGGATATAGAGTTCAGGAGAAATTGAAATATTTAAGAGCTAGTTAGTAAGAATAAAAAAGAAAGGAAACCACTGTTGTACCCCGCAGATGTGGTACAGATAGAAGAGAGTAGAATTATTAGATGCACCAAAGCACACACAGAAGAAAATACTCACAAGTTAACAAAAAGGGTATAAGAACCTTTTTTAAACATATAAGCGAAAAGAGGAAATATAAGGAAGCAATAATAAGACTAAATAGGATAAAGATCTATCCGGCTGCCTAAATAAATACTTTGCCTCAGTTTTTAATGAGAAAGATGACAGAGGAACAATGAGACATGCAAAGTGTGTGTGTTTACAGAGGAAGATGTTCTAATGGAACTCTCCAGAGTGAAGTAAAGTTTTAATATACTTTTTTACATTAGGTTGGAACTGTCAAATACTTCGCTTTAAGTATCTTAAAGAATGCACAAAAATGCGAAGTAGAAAAGATAAAAAGAGGAAAAGCTACAGAGAAAAAACAGAGATGAAAAGGAGAAAGGGAAGGGAAGTGGGGGTTTATAATGCTTTATGCTGGGGACCTTTAAACCTCCTGGCAATTCAACCCAACCAGGAAAGGTTTAGATCTATTTAAGTATTCCTGAATTTTGGCCCATAGTGATACGAACTCCACGGTAGACGATAAAATCTTTTCTCAGTTTTTTTTAATCTACTTGAAAGAGATATTTTTTACTGTCTTAGTTGGAATAAAGTGGGATAAAGTTTGTCTGTTCATCTCCGGGGATCAGAGTCATCTCAAAAAGGCAGGTAAGTGGATTTAGATCAATATAGTGGGAACAGTCCAGGTCCAAGTGCGGTCTTAGTAGCGCCAGCCCAAGTAAGGTAGTGGTGATTAAGGGATATTACAGAGAGGTAGAACCAGGAGCATGTCAGGTGTCGACTTCAGCATCATGGGTGAAAAAGCACGTCTTAGAGGTAACAAGGATTTTTCTGTTATGATATTCCAACATTGGAGAAGTTTGAAGCCATCGTCGGTAGGTATGATGCGAACCATTCCTATTGGAATAGTTCTATAGTTTTATTGGAGAATCCCAGCAATGCTGAATTTGTTTTTCCTGTAATGCAATCGTTATAGGGGCAAAGGTGCTTCTAAGCAGTTAAATCAGCAAACAAATGTAGGTGAGCATATGTTGGTGAGCATATGGCAGGTAATACTTTAAGCTGCCTGACATGGGACAGGATAGCAATTTTTAACATGCAAAAAAATTCATTGTTAGGAGGATGTCTTTGCGGGAAGAATGCAGCAACTGATCTAGGTTCCAGGAGTCTGTGAATACAGTCAATCAGTAAGTCGGAACATTAGGATTTCAGCAGGAGTATGTGAAAGAGGTCAGTAACCTAATCGGTCAGTTTATCAGTAGTTACCTCTTCTGCAATAACGCAAATCCAGATGTTATTCATCTGGATCTGTCCTTCACTTTGGTAACATTTAGGAGAACATTGCTGTAGTCATCTCCTAGCTTGATGCATCTGTATGGGATATATCATGCTTCAAATCTGTAATCATCGTTTTGATTGCATCTGTCATGGAAGGCCTCCATCTCCAGAAGGATATTAACAAACTGAACAGAGTTCAAAGGAGTGCTACAAAAATGGTAAGTGGTTTGCAAGATAAGATAAGAAAGACTAAGGGATCGTCATATGTATTGTTTGGAGGAAAGAAGAGAGAAGGATGGGTATTTAACAAAATTACAAGAGGTGAACTTATTTGAAAGGAGGAGCAATGTTAACCAATCAGGTCACAGTCTAAAATTAGAGGGCCAGAGGCGGAGATGTAACATAAGGAAGTTCTACTTTAATGAGAAGGTAGTAGGTTAAATAGAACAGTCTCCCATTAGAAGTGGTAGAGGCTTATACAGTGAGGACTTTTAAACATGCATGTGACAGACATAAAGCTATACTCACTATGGGACCAGACCAATAACAGGGGTTTGAATCCCTTACATCAGGAAAAATGGGCAGACTAGATGGGCAGAGTTGTTCTACATTTCTATTACCGTATTTCCCCATGTATAAAACTCTCCCATGTATAAGATGCACCTTAATTTTGGGGCCCGAAATTTGAAACAAAAAGTCTCAAAATTCATACTCAAAATTAAACCTAAAGTCTCCATCAACCCTAACTGCCCCTTAAATTAACCCTAAACGCCCCATTAACCATAACTGCCCCTAAATTAACCCTACAATGCCCCATTAACCATAACTGCCCCTAAATTAACCTCCACCTCCCCTTACTTTCAGCAGCCCAAATATGAATTTTATACTTACTGTTAGATGAGTTGCTGTCTCAGCAGTGTGGACGCTATAAGGAAAGGGACGGGGGGCAATCGGCAGTGAGTCAGAAAGAGCAGGGCCAATCGGCAGTGTGACTGCAGGGAGGTGCAGGGAGGTACTGGGAAGTGGTAACTTCAATCTACAACCACTGTATAAGACACACCCAGTTTTTAGACCCCAAATTTTTCGGAAGTTATTGTAAAATACCAACATATTTGTTAGTGCCAGTATTAGTCACACCAGTCAGCCATTTTCAAACTTTTCAATCCACTCAGACGACTCTACAGGAGAGAACTTTATCCCCATACTGAGCACACATGCGAAGATGATTCTGTGCTCCCGGCACTGCCTGCCCACAAAAAGCATATGGCAGAACGCTGTTCCTCTTTGGTGCTATTTATAAGTTTCGCTGCCATCTTCACCCCAGGGTGAGAACTCTTATACTAAACTGCAAGAGCAGCCGGCTTGCCAGACAGAACTAGTCACATGACACGCTGAGACACAACCAATTACTACTACTCCTGCTGAAAGCTGGAGTAGTAGTAATTGGTTGGGTCTCAGAGTTTTCAATAAAAATAGTAAACTGCGGAAAAAGGGCAAAATGGCACGTTTATAACCAGCAAGCATAAATTTGTGTAACTAGACTCACAAAACTATATTCACTTACCCTGAGGACAATTCTGCTGTTGGTGATACGGATAGTCATGGGCAAAATGTCAATAGGCTGCTCATCTTCCAGAAATGGTCCAATGTGTGTTAGGGAAGAGATGGGAAGTTCAGAACAAAAGTTTTGAATCCTTAATTGCAAGAAGCCATTTTGAAGGGCAAGAGGGGAGAGGTAAGCTGCAGAAGGACCTAAGTCAAAATTCAGTGTGACACATGGTGGGGAAGTAGGAGATAGAGAGGCAGTTGCCATATTATCTGCAGGACAAGAAGAACAGATGATACTATGTATTAACTGTAACATTCACATATTGTTTTAAGTTTATGGTTTTCAAATAACTCAAGTTGTATTAAACAGTTTATATTTTGACACTGTAAATTACAAAGCAAAAAAACATGCCCAGAGGTTCATTTTAATGATTTATATTATGATTTTGATGACATGAGTGTCATTTGCCTTACTACATAATATCTCACCCATATTGTCTTCAAGCCTTGGTCCACAACTGACATGCATGGCTTCAAAAGAAACAGAGGTATCATCCCCCCGGAAATGACATAGAGAAGTTAAATTGTTAAGAGTCACCAACAAAATCTGGAATGTAAAAACAACCTAGTTACAGACACTTTGCATTGGATAAATATTTTATATAAATTAAGTTTAAACAGTTTTGTTTTATATTAGGTTTTCTACGTTATACATTTAGTCGTAACAAAAATATTCAGCACTCACAGATAACAAATGTACATGAATAAGTAATAATGAAAATGATATAAGCCCCTTTTTGATGACATAGCACCTGTAGAAAAAAAAAACACCATTCGCAATTAATGCAGCTCTAAACTGTCTTGTTAAAAAATCTGAAATTAATGTGGTTAAAGTGGGGTTCTATTCCACTTCAACAGTGAAGGCAAGACACAAAATTAACCCCTTAAGGACTGGGCTGTTTTATATTTTTTACCCTTTATGACCAAGATTGTTTAAATATTTTTGAGGATGTTTGTGTTTAGCTTCTCTTTTCTTCTCTCTTCTTTAGTGTACCCACACTAAAAGTTATATTTTTTTCCAGAACAAGAAGGGCTTTGTTTAGACATTTTTTATTATATCAGCTAATTTCCCATAACAAAATGTTAAAAATACATATTAACAGCCTAAAAGGGCCCATTAAAACAAATTATATTTGCTTATCTATACTCAGATATCTAACATCCCAACTATTCTCCAATCAACTGATGTGCTCTCTTAATTATATTAGGCTTTTAGATATCACATAAAAACTGCTATTCACAGAGAAATTCAAAAACTATAGTTCAGCATGCATAATACTCTCCAAATCTTCCTAAAATGGTTGCAACACACTTGCTGTTCATTAATAAAAGAAAACATTAATTAAAATAGGTCTGGGTCTTTCAGAAAACGTATATTAGTGTCAAGGCTCGACAAACCACGGATGCCAGAAATGCCTTCTCAGTACGTATGGGTTTGGGGAGCGCTGTCAACAGCACCTTACCAGCTTTTTTTAAACCATTGATGTGATGAACCCTCATTGCAAGGGGGATCCAGACGTTGGCATTCTCAAATGCAGCAAGCAGTGCTTGCTCAGTCCCCACATGGTCAGACGCAACCAGTGTGGGAGGACTGTGACAGAGCAGAAGAGCTGTAAGGTGTTTAAAAAAAAAAAAAAGTGCACGCGTGTGCACGCCTTAATTAGTTTGCTTTTGTGTTAGTAGCATTGGGAAAAAACTTTTAGAACCAAATCAAATGCTAGTATGTAGCCAGACCCACTGTTGACCTTGGATTCCCAAAGAGAGTGTCATACACATTTATAAGCATACTTTCAAACAAAAGAATAGTTAATAGAAGGGTCCCATATAGAATCAGCTGGTAAACCTTTACCGACATCCTGCAATTTCTTTTCTATTGACATCTTCCCAACAATCACCTCAGCTTGACCAACATAATGTTCACACTCTTCGTCCCAGAACAGACTTCTACTAAAGCATCTTAATCTCAAATTCCTCTAATCATCTGCCCCATCTGCGTTCTCCTTCCCACATGTGTAGCACCCTCGCCCAAAACTACAAAAGTATTGGAAAAAATGACATATACTGAAGAAAAAAAAAAACTGAGGCAGGCAAAAAAATGTCATGCCTCATGGCGCTCTTTCTAACTGGAATAAAAGTTGTAGGGAATGAAGAAGTTCATCATTTGATAGGATTCAGTTCTCTGCTACTGTTATGATCATGGCCTGTTTTATGCAAAATTATGCTAACATTTAATAATGAACCACAATTTTGACAAACATGTAACAGTGCAACGATACATTTCTTTGATCCCAGAATAGTCAAATTAGGTTAAGATGAATAGCAATTAACAATATGATATATAACAATATACTTTATCAATACCTCTGGCCGTAAAAACAGTGTACCGAAAAAAGGATATCACAACAAAATTACAAATAGACAAACACTGTGATAATTAGATAACATGTGTACTTAACTTCAGAGAGGATCAGCATACAAAATGGCTCTTAAATCCAGGTTGATATAGAAGACTTCAAAAGGCATTTTTCAGTAGTTTTCCAATTTTAGTTACAATATTGTAAATAATTATATATCATAACGTCTCTTGGCATCTTAAATTTATTTGATTCAAGAATACAGTTAAATTAAGTAGTTATATTGTGTATCAAACATATTAAATGTTTGCATAATTTTGCATTAAACAGGCCATGACTACAACAATTGGTGTAGGATACAAAGATTATTAAAGAGAATACCGTGTATTTACTCTGCATTTATCACATACAGTTACAGGCATATAAGGTTTTCCTTGATAATCTAGGTTTTTTTTATCTACCCAAATACATTTCTCAATATTCATCTGAAATGTTTTAAACCAGTTAGCAGGAAGTCTAATAGGAATCATACTTAACAAATAGAGCCATTTATCCTGTCTAACCAGGATAAAATAGACCCTTCCACTCCGAAATTTGTCTAATCATTTTGTAGTCTAGCGTAATTAATTTCAATAATTTGAGAGATCTTAAGAGATATCAATTCCTAGATAGTTAATCTTATTAGTCTCCCATGTAAAATCGTATTTTTCCTCCAATTTAAGTCTAACTGGGCCTGCAATATCTATTATGGCGGCTTGTGTCTTTTAAATATTTCACTTACTAAAGATGGAGATTTCATCCATCAACGAAATTAGCGAATTTTCAGGATCATAAAAGGAAAGCAGATCATCTGCATATAGACCGATCTTATTTTCTGTCACGCCAAGCTTAATACCCTTAATATCCCCATTGTTCCTGATCCTGGACGCTAATGGTTCTATAGTCAATACGTAAAGTAGAGGTGCCAAAAGGCATCCCTGTCTAGTGTCATTGGCTATCCCAAACCAATTGGAACTGATCCCTTGACCTACTACTCTTGCAACTGATGTGGCATATAATGACATAACAGAGCCGGTGAATCCCTCTCCGAAGCCATAACATCGTAGGGCTTCTTCAAGGAAAATCCAGCCGACCCTGTCAAATGCCTTTTTTCTTCGTCCAGGGCTAGGAACAATAAAGGGATCCTATTGGTGGATACGTATTCAACTATATCTATTATTTTCCGCATGTTATCATTGGATTGGCGTCCTCTGACAAAACCAGTTTGGTCTTTATGAATTAAAAGCAGAGTGACAGGTTTTAATCTGTCAGCCAGCATTGCTGAATATATCTTCGTATCAACATTAACCCCTTAATGACAATTGACTGTCCGGGCACGTTGCCCAAAAAGGAAGGGTTAACGACAATTGACATGCCAGGACCGTCATGCTTTCTGCACCCAAACGGTGTTGCTGTAATGCCTTGACGTCGAGACCATCGACAGTGATTCAGTGCCAACAATAAATCTTACGATTCCAATTGGAATTAGGTAAAAAGTGAAGTAATAACCATGGAAAGATCAAATATATTAAAAAAAACTAAACCCCAGTGTGATTCTACCAAAAAAAGCCTACTCTCTGCGTCCAAAGGCGGCCCTATAATCTTCATGCTTATACTGGATTGTCATTTCCATGCTTTTGCTACGTTGGTCAGGTTGAATGATTGTCTACCAACCCAAATGATCCGTTTAACCAAGAACCCCCATACATAACTAATTACCGTCTCTAAGAGATTTAGTCACCTCTTTGAACTCCCTTCTTTTTTGTCTAGTATCTAATGACAAATCCTGAAAGAACAATACATTTTAAAAATAGTGGAGAAGGTGGAGAAACGTACAATTATATCTCTAAGTTATTTGGGTACACAGACACTTCTGTGGTTTTGATTGTATTTAATTTGGAACATTTTAGGGAGTTTGTTCCTGTGTCTTTGCAGCACCACTTCACCAGAAGGTGTAATACTTTTAATTAGAATATTGCGCTTCACTTTTTTGTATTTTGAGTATTAGATTCTGCAATATTTTTTGGCTTTAAAGTTCTATGCAAGCTTTCTGTAATATCTTCTCTTTCTACTTCTAAGATGCCCATATTCTTGAATAAGTCAAGTAGGAATTTCATAATAGAGTCTTGTTCTATTTTCTTGGGTATACCACAAATTCTTAGGTTTTTCCTGCGTATTCTATTTTCAGTCTTTTTTGTTCCAGGGTCCTTATCTTATTATCTTTCTGGATAAGTTCTTCTTTTATTGTTTTTATCTCACTTTCTATTCAGTCTGTCATTTCGTTAGTTCCTCTTTAAAAATAAGCTGGTTTTCCATACATTGCTGTAGGTATTCCTGTGTAATTGTAATTCATCCATGTTGGCATCGGATAAATAGAGGGACTCCTCCCTTTTTTTGGGGCCCTGTGGCGAGAAAAAAATTGATGTACCGTATTGGCACGGATATAGGCCGCACCCGAATATAGGCCGCACCCTAAAAGTTGGGTGCTTTTTTAAAGAAAAAGTTTTTTTAATGGATATATGGCTGCCACTCTGTCTCCACCACCCCGAGATATGCTTCAACTCTGTTCCCCCCCTCGAGATATGCTGCCACTCTGCCCTCCCCCCAGATATGCTGCCACTCTGTCCTCACCCCCATATATGCTGCCACTCTGTTGTATCTGCCCCCCCCCCCCGATATATGCTGCCACTCTGCCCCCCCCCGATATATGCTGCCACTCTGTCCCCCCCGACTTACCAGAGCAGACTCCCCGGTGTCTTGCGGGGTATACAACTCAGCGGAAGTGCCGGCACCGGAAGTTGTATACGCGTATTGCGTAGATGTCTTCCGCCGGCCCCGCAAGACACCCAGGAGTCTGCTCTGGTAAGTCGGGGGGGGGGAATGTAAAATGCATTGTTTTCCCGGCAAGGGAGATTGTTAAAGCACATCGTGCAGACGTGCCGGCAGCGGAGGTTGTTTACCCGCATCGCCGCTGGCGGTGAACGTCTGTGCGATGCGCTTAGACAACATCTCGTGCCAGTACTTCCCCCGTGGAAAGTGCCGGAAGGGGAGGCATATCAGACAGTAGGATACAGGTCCCCTGCACCGCTGCGGGGGATCTGTATCCTAACCCCGCTGCCTGCTGACGCCCGGGACTGCATGTCCCAGACGTCGGGCGCTAGACCCTGAATATAGGCTGCAAAAAAGTGCCGAAAAAGTGCGGCCTATATCCGGGCCAATACGGTAATTTGTTTCTCTCTTTTTAAATCCAAGTATCTCTTTTTTTTTATGTTTAGCCTCTTCTTTCTTTGATGTCATCTTATATTTCCCACTCTTATATTTCTCTATGGAATTGACAGATATTTTAAATTCTTTAATATGTGATATAACTGTACCAAACTTGATAACTCATTATTTGTCCGAAAATCAGAAGCAGTCCTGTTAAGACTTTCCATTAATTTGAACGAGATTTGAATTTCGATACCTGTGGAAAGCACCCAGTAATACTTAGAGCTCTAGGACTGAGCAGTCTTTCAGCAAAGTATTCAATCAAGCACTTGGGATAAACTTTTATTAACTCTCAAGGTGTTCACGCGTATATATGTAGGATATATATTATGACCATTCTGGGTGTGTCATGGAAATACCGTATTTGCTCGATTATAAGACAAGGTTTTTTTCAGAGCAAATGCTCTGAAAAATACCCCTCGTCTTATAATCGAGGTCGTCTTCTAATCAGACCTCAATTAGGTTGCCAGGCTGCTTACCGGTACTTTGGTCGCGCGCAGCATCTCTTCTGCTAGAAGCAGGAGAAGAGGAAGCTGTAATTCTGCCTCCCTCCTCTGGGGGCGGGGCCAGAGAAGTTGCTCACGCAGCCGGGCCCCTGCAGAAGTCATCGAGTGAGAGATCTGCA
>VKOC01031491.1:0-13804 GCA_009364415.1 Spea multiplicata
CCGCTATCTTGTGCTCCCTTAGCCTGGGACAACACACTTTCCCCGGTTCCCCAATCACTAGCCGAGACTCAGTGTAGGGGAAAACCAAAGGAAGACTGATTTATTTTAGACACACAGAGGATATATCCAGCAAAACACATATTTACATAAAACAAGATATTGGGACACAAACAACCCCCTTAATCTGCCTCCCAGAGACAACAGGGGCAGTAACGGGATTAACAACACAATAGGTGGGGGAGACTGATTTATATAACATTAAACTAAAACAATGGAGGCCTCTCCCTGGTGGCAGATCCTGGCTGTCTGCTGGAGATAATCCCCTCAGCTAGTGATGAGAAGATACTGCTGGGGGTAGCCACGGAACTCTTTAGAAACCCAGGGCCCATAGTCAATAGGGAGGAGGCTGGCAGTCAGGCTTCTCCAGTGGCCCCAGTGATGGAGGCTTCCGTCACACATATATTTACACATACACTTGCACTAACTCATACTTACACACACGAACATACTCATGCTACACACACTATAACATACAGTTACACACTCATGCTAACACACATTTACATACACTCTGTCTAAAAGACTTACACATTCATACTAACACTCATATTTATACATACAAAAGCATGCTAACATACATAAACTCTCTTGCTTACACATACACACTTAAACGCACACACTAATGCTAACACACACACAGATGCCTTCTGACATACATATAAACAGAACTACAGGCATCAGGCAACATTGCAGAACAGCGTGCAGCAGCGGGACGTGTCAGCCAACACACAGGCCTGAGAAGAGCAGAAGGCAGATAAACAGGAGAGGGACAATATACACTGTTTTTCAGTTGCGAGAATTGCAACACTCAGTGGGATAGGGTCCTTTAAGCCCTACCCAGCATGACCAACAACCAAAACTATTAAATATATTAGGTGTGATAAACATTTTTAAAACCTTCTTTAAGTTTCTGAAGTTTTTTGTGGCAGATTCCATACCGCTTTAGGGTAGAACCCAAAGACAGTGTGGGCGCTGGAATTTATTCTGTCCTTTTAAAATAAAGAAGGACCTCAAGTTAAAGACAATAAATAGTGTCCCCACAGACCAGCAACCAGACCATAAACCATCCACATTTCATCAATTCAGATAAAGAACAAGTGGACATTCATAGACACTACAGGTAGTCAAAATTGAGCATGCTACAACATACTGCAGTAAACCAGATCATAGGGCAGTACACTTTCCTTACTAAATCCCAAAGCAGTAGTAATAATATAATAACCTGCGTCAGAAATGCCCTTAGACCCTCCGGTGTTGCCATGTAGGAATATAAATACAAAATGAGCTATATACTGGGTGGTTGTAGGTTTTCAGGACTATGTGCAAAATAACTTATTGACTTCATCCCTAAAACAAGTTGTTGACTTAAGTATGCTACAATGGAGATGACTGTCATCACAAGTTATCATATAGAACACCCCATGCACTGTTAATACCGAGGTTTCAGATAAGGCTGTATATTTCCAGGCTCTAGTTAATGTCTTCCTTCTACATTCCTTTCTAGGCATGTATCTCCCTGGAAATATTTCCATATTGTGGCATCATAAATAACATTGTATTCTAGAAACATATGTAAAGAATATGTACGGCAAATGTGTTCTCCGTTGAGAGAAGATGTCTCCCTCACTCTAAAACATCATGAGGTTCTCAGGAGGTAATTGTTAACTAGTACCTGGCCTGTTTCAACTGCAGTTTCTGCTTCCTATGTATACACCAGTCAACAGTGAACTACATTATAGTACAGAGAATGACAAACATATTAATTATATCTATGGAGATCAGTAAAAGAGGTAAAGTATGGCACTTGTGCTTGCATTAATGAGATATCAAATAAACATAAGCAGATTAATATTTATTATGAGAAGGCTTTTTACACTGCTCTCAGCCACCTGATGCCTCGTTCTGTCCCGTAAAGTGGTAGCACAGTATGCCGTATGCTATGCTTGTTTTATATAGTTAATGTACCGGTATTAGTTGTGTGTAAATCTAATCCTCACTTACAAAATACAGATCTAGCAGTAAAGAAACAGTGTTCTTGAGTTTGAAATGTGCGTGCTAACATGAAGTGACAGAGTGCAGGCACATTGGCTGTACACAACCGCTAAAGTAGTGAATATGCATGCATTCCAAATGTGACATAACTGCTTAACTGCTACATTTGTTACAGTCTAGTTCTAAAATCAAAATGCATGGAAAGGAGACAATTGCCCCAATACAATTGCTTTAACTTTGTTTTTACATAGCTAGACCAAACTAAGTGTATCTGAAGACCAAAACATCATTAAGTACATTGAACATTTATTGGTTTATATAACCAATATCCAGATCTCTGTCTTCGGTGTACTACCCTTGTAAGTAAATGGGAGGGAGGGAAGGAAGGGGGCTCTGTTTGGTTTATATGATTAAATTCACAATTGGATTTTTTCATTACACGCATGCCTTAAGGGATGTAGAATTAATGGCAATGTAATGTTTTGTTGGAAAGATTCTACTTAAATAATCATTCTTCTTAAAGTCGGTCCATTGTCTATAACTTATGAAAACAAGATCTTATTTCATTAGGAAAATAAAACAATTGATTATTTAAATGGAACCGTAACAAATTAAGAAATGGCAGAGCTTCATAAAAATTTCTCACTTTGGCCCCAAAGTGGTATGCCGCTAAAAAGTGAAACACCAAGTTTATCTGTGGCAGTTTCTTGTACTCAGTTTGCCTAGTTAGTCATTGGGTTACCAATTAAAATACTGGATTTTAGTGCATCCTTAGAAAAGAGACAATTATATTTTGTTGAGATGAACAACATTATATTGCGGAGGCATCGTTTCTGACTTTCAATTAAATGGCATTAAAGGGCATTACTTGCATAATGTTGGTAGTTTTAATGATCTGCAGTTGCTAAGCATTTTATGTAAATTTATTGTAATAAATAACACTTTTTTTTCATATTATTGCCACTGTGTACCTTGAAGTTAGAAAGAATGATCTGATTCTGATTATTTTATCAGAGGGTAATTACATTTGTGCTAAGTACTGTTTATTCCTCAAGGGATGAATAATAAACAGAAACTTGGGTGAGGAATCTGTATTCCTTATGTATTGATTATAAGTGACTATGTCATTTGTTAAGAAATTTTGGTTTAAATTATTTCAATGTTTTAGTGATTCATAATTCTGCTCGATTAACCAACATGGGCTTGAGCTAGGAATGAGCCAAATGTCTGGCTAGTTTGTGAAGAGTAGCGTATTAGCTGTGGCTGATGTAGACTCTTGCTTTGTATTAGTGTTTTCACTCATAGAAATACACATATAATTTTTCTATACGCAGAGTATGAGCCTGGCTCAAACACTGGGATTTGGCCTTTACCCACGACTTCTGCATACCCAGTCAGCTCAACTCCAGAACTTGAATTGAATATGTTATGTTTGCTTTATCTTACTGAATCTTACTGAATCATGTTTACGCTTACAGGCGTAAAAAGCTACATATCAAATAATACACTGTAACACCAAACACACAAGAAACAGAGATGATATGCAAGATATGTAAAAAGGTTTATTTGAACTTCAGTATCCCTGAAATATTAATTTATGCCTAGATTGCATGAAACTGAAATGAATCAATGAAAAGAATGACTGAATTGAAAAACTAAACAACATATAAATCACTGCACAAGTAATAAATGTTCTGAACCATAAATGATTTTGTAGAATGGCTTGATTGGTATGGACTGTTTAATCATTTGGAGCTGCTCCAAGTTAAATAAACAAGGAGAAAAAACCATGTTACAGTAGCTCTAATAATGGAGATCTGTGGTGTTAGGGTGTAAGCCTGTACAGACATAAACGCATTTCCCTTTTCCATTACAATGAAGTGGTGTCATATGCACTGCTATAAAACACAACAACTCTTCTACTCCAGATAATAATTTATGTTTTTAAAATCTATTTAGTGCTTCTTACTGTTCTGAACTTCTCTATCTACACTGAGCCCTTGTCAAGCGCAAATACTATGTGGGTCTATTCCCTACACTTGAGAGCACCTTTGTAGCAGAAAACTTGCATTAGTTGAAGAAAAGTCCATTTCAATTCACATTTACCCCAGCTCACATTAGCATTTACCTAAAATAACTCAATTCACGTATACTTATCAGCAGAAGTGTAGACGAGTTGGTAGAATATTTATTAACCTGTTAGTTGGAATTTAGTCATCATTGAAGTCTATAGGACTCATTAAGGTGAGGAGGATACCTATTTCAATCCACTGCCGTGGGGTGAAGATAGATTACTTTTATTTATTTTTTATTTTGTGGCATGTTTTTTTTTTTAATTTTTTTGGAAACTTGTTAATTTTCATTTGAGCAGGGGATGAGCATAAGGGAAGTGGGTATGTGTTGGCACCTTGGTTAATGATGGCCCCAATTTCTTTATTTACTGTGGCAGACACTTTTGCCGGTTTCAGGTGAGTACATGTGAGATTTCATTGAATTTACATGCCTTTGCACAAGAATAACACACAAACCCATAAAACATCTAATAGTGCTTGTTTGAAAGTGCATAGTTAATTTGAATAGATTAGTGTTGAGTATAGCAATAAATTGCAATATATCAATTGCAAAATAAAATCTGAAAAGATAAACACTAGATAGTGTTTTAAAGTCAATATAAATATTAAATACATGAGTAACTATATGAATTCACAAACAAGGAGCCAGCAGTAATCATGGAGTAAGTTACGGTATAAACACATAGAAAAGAACAATTAATTCAACGTTGAATGATAGATCTGAAGACAACCTTGATTCCAGTTGTTTAATAATAATACATGCACATATAGAAAAAGGTCCGCAGTAAGGTACACCAATAAACAACCAAACAGTCTTTTGAAGTCTATATGTTAGGGAAATAAAGGCTCTGCCCTGGCAAAATCGTGTCCATACTGAACTGCAGAGACTCAGTAAAGCTGGCTCAATATATAACAATGGGAATAATGCTGTACACCATCTGAGTCTGACCGCTTATATAATAATAGAAGTTATTATAATGGACAAGCTATCGGCCAGCCAGTGACATGAGAGAGCGCGTATGAAAAGGTTAATGCCAACCAGACTACTGCTGGGAAGCTCATTTTCCCTGCAGGACCCAAAGCAACCACCACTAACCCAAACCAGTCACCTCATATTCTCGGTGGAAAAAGCTGCCGCCGCCACCACCACACTATTTTTAGGTTTTTTTAATTCTCGGGAGGCTTTGGTAACAATCAATATATGATTTTCCAATTATGCTGAAAAAAAGGAAATCTAGTAAAAGATTAGCTACAATAATCCAATTACCCTGGTAACGCGGTATAAAAGACTATCTCCAGGCTGAGTTCAGAGAGCAAAGACATAACTGATTATTTCAAAATTTAATTCTGAAAAAAGTGCCTTTTATACAATAATGCATGTAAAAAGAGACATATAAAAACACCATACATCCCTCCTAGTGTCACACGAGGAGAGGGGAGCAGCTCACTAGTTTATGGCATCCTGGATGTGTCTGGTCATAAACTTGTTTCTTTCTCCTGAAGAAGCCAGCGTACAACTGGCGAAACGCGTAGAGACTATCTTTCTTCAACGGGGGACTTGGGTTTGCACTGCGTTTTTGCACACTATCCATATATAGCTGTGCCTGGCTGAACTGTAAGTGTATCCAGATCTCCCTCTCCCCCGAATTGTGAGTACTGCACCATTTGTGGTCTGTTTGTTTCTTATAGATGTATCAGAGATTAAACCCTGCAATACACTGAACGCCCGATGACGTTTTCTATTCAACAGTTTGTGAGTGCAACTTACCCCCCTCCCCCTTTTTTATTTTTTGTGTTTACTTGCTACACCATTAGTGTTGTTTTGTGTTTTCTCTCCATATATATGCGCTCCATGGTTATTGTATCATAAACTTTGAGCCTAAACTTTTCCTGATATAAAGTGGGCCACAGGAAACGCATGGCACATTGTACAATTATAATATCAGGACTGTCATATTTCTCTGATACCAGTGATCATTTGCATGCAAAACTCCACACCTATTTCAGTTGGCAAAAGGACACTTGTACATAACTCCCATTTAGGTCAGTGCCTACATGGCATGTTTGGAACCAACACATTGTAGGCATAGTGATGTAATGTATGCACAAGTTATGCACTTATCACTTTTTAGACATTTTACTCTGTGTCCATTGATTGACCTCTTCAACCCCAGGGAGTTGTAGCCAGGATGTCTGGCCCATCACCATTGTTAACATATTCCTTTGAAAGCTGACAATTGTCAGAATGAGTGATCAAGTTTTATATTAAGCACTGGCTACAAAGGGAAAATGTTTTTTTTTTTTTTAATTAACTGAACCATGCGAACCCATTAACCCAATCTGTGCCAAGTCCAAGTTACGCAGTGGCATGACAGTTATGACTCACTTTATAATGATAGGAGTAATGTTGTACTACCTTCTGTGTCTGGATCTCTACATAATGATGTAAGTTATTGTGTACCACTGTTTTGATGAGAGTTTTACTGTACAAATCATCAGACTCAGTATATAATGATAGATGTCATGCTGTACTGTGTCTGTGTCTGGATCACTATGTAATAATGAGAGTTGTGGTATACCAGACTCAGTATATATTGATGGGAGTGATGTTGTACCACCGTCAGATTCAGTATATAATGATGGGAGATATACCGTACCACTGTCATTGTCTGTCTCAATACATAGTAATGGGATTTATGTTGTATAATATATGTTAGACTCACTATGTGCTAATGCTCACTATGAGCTGCACTGTATCACATATAAGTCTGGCTAAGTGTATGTTGATGAGGGCTATGCTATCACACCTGCACATGCATAATTGTAGTACACAACCTCTAGCGTGCGAAAGGTTTTATATATTTATCTATTTTTCTCAATATATTCTCTGTAAAGTTGATAAACTTCACCTGCCTGATATAGATGCTGTGCTGCAAATGTATCTACCGCATACCAAGGATGTATGGTAGTGCTGGCGGAAACTTAATGATATAATCTGTGCCATAATAACTATTATATGAGTGGGCAGAGCTTTGGCGACAGTGGATGTGGTACATTTTTAAATTGTGCTGCAACTTAAAAAAGGATTTTTTTCCATATGTTGGCAAATATGTTTAGTGCGAACACACAATGTCTATTGAAACTCCTTGCTTTCAGCTTACCGGGAACTCATTGATGTGAGCAAGCTATAGTGTCCTCAGAGGCTCAAACAACAAAACATCATCTTATAATGTCATCGGGGTCATGATGCAGTAAACTGTATCACCTTTTATACTGTTGCTACTTATATCATAAAACTGGATACATGCAATTAAATGTATTTACAGAACTGGAAATGTATAAACATAATATTTTAATACAAAACTATCAATTTATCAAAATAATAACATGAGAATCTTTATATTTACAGAAAAGCTATTCTTATCTATAGAAAGGCTCTTAAGGCAAAATCTTTATTAAATCCCAAGGAATACAAAGTTTTGAATGTGTGTATAAATTCTTCAAAATAACAAGTCAAATTTCTTACATTAATTAAACATGTGTCTCACTCACACTGTCTTATGCTCTCTCTCATTGTCGCCCTTTTGGGTAAGTTAGTCGGAAGGCCAGGCTCATGGAGAAGCGGATGAAGAAAGAAGTCAAAAGAACAAGAAGAGTGAAGAGAAGAAGCAGAGCTGTGAGAAAGGAAACAGGGACATGGAAGCTGTCAGTGGAAAGGTAGGGAGAGATTGAGAGAGAGAGAGAGAATGAGCCAGTGTGAAAGTTTGTGAGTGAGAGTGTGAGAAAGCATGTGAATGAGGGTGACAGTGAATTTGTTGTAATTTGCACACAACAATTCTCAACATGAAAAGTTACAGTACTTTTGTATGCAGTAGTCTGTGCACTATTATCATTGACCACTGCTTAATCTTTATAATAAAGGTAAGGAAGAGACAGTATATTCCCATGGGGATGTGTGGTTCCATGGGTGGAAGATTGGGGACCTGGTTTCCACTGTGGTCCCACTTTAGAGCACTGAGAGTTAGCTTCAGAAAATGAAGGGAAAAACAACACCTATGGCTGGGGGGAACTAAAATGTTTATTTGATGTTTTGTATATATTTATTTGTAAAAACCTACAATGTTAATGCTCAAAAGAACAATACACATTGTACATATGCAGAATATTTGTATGTTCCACAAATGATTAATAAAAGCTAAATTAATTGAACATACTCAAAAGCACAAGCTGTTCTTTCTTTTCCATCAGAAAATTTTGCAAATGACTCAGTGTTAATTCCTGAACTAGATGTTCGCTAATGACTCCTCTATCGTCATCTTGTTAATAATTGAAACCGAGACACATCAGCTTGTGAATATTCACAAGATGCAGGACAATCATCCCCAGCAGCTTGGTGAGCGTCACTAAAAAAATACATTTAGAACATTAGTAATTGTCAGCCCCACTGTGACAATTTCCCATTTTTTGTTATTTAAGTACAAACTAATGGACCAGACTGATTTTATAATCAGTTAATGGGAAATTAGCACAAAATGCTCAGTAGTAATTTTAGGCTACTGTCGGGTTCAAACTTCCTGACACCGCATGTAAGGAAATTTCATTGTGCGCAATTATTTAGCTAAAAAGTAATTCTAGTTGAATAGACAATTAGGTTTGGTGTTCATTTTAATTACAAAGAAGCTAGAGGCTATTATTTCATTATTAAAAGTTAAGACATTAACTTAAACGGTTAGTCTTCAAGGAATAGACAATTAATGGTCATTTTTCCACCTCCATGGTAATTACTAGACTTGGGCAGCAGGGGGCTCTTCGTGTTCGTCTTCGTGCTCATCGTCGGGAAAAAAATCTTCGTATTCCGCGGATAATCGCCTGTTCCTGTCTTCTCTTCGGGCGAATATTCGTGGACATTCTTCATGTTCGGTTTTTCTTGGTTTTTTTCCCGTTAAGGGGTTAGTACGGGGTTAACGCGTACTGAGCAGCTCTGGGCACCAGGCATGTTTAAATGTCCGTCATGAGGAACCCTATTGGTCGTCAGCAGGCGGGCTCGTCTGCCATGGTATGATGGCAGACGAGCCCCTGCTGTACACGCAAAGGTCTATTAACTCCTGGTGCCGTTAAACTTGTCCGGCAGAGTACCATTTGGTCTCCTGTTTCTATTCATTTAAAACCAAACCCAGAGTCGCTCACGTAACTGTTAAAAAGTTAAACCGCTAATGAAGGGCAACTTGTCCGGCCAGATCCACTGGTCTTCCCTGATTCTATCAGTTAAAATGTCCGTACAAGCTACCTTTATTGGTCATTCGGAACGGAACATTGTTACCACTGATAGAACAGGGAGACCAGTGGGATCTGCCGGACAAGTTGCTTCATTAGGATTTTTAAAGTCTGTACAAGCGACTCTGTTGGTCGCTCGTACAAACTTTTAGGCTCCTGGTGCCGTAACTTGTCCAGCAGATGCCATTGGTTTTCCTTTCAACACCCTATATGCCACTCTGCCTCCAGAAAGCCCTTATACCCCCATATGCCACTCTTACCCTCCCCCAACTTACCGGTGTATCACTTAACTTTTCCCTGTGCTTCTGATTCCTTGGTGTCTAGTGGGGGTAGCTGGTGGAGATTTGCACTATGCGCACAGACAACCTCCGCTGCTGCTGCCGGCACTTCCACTGGGGCTTCTAAAAATGAGCACCGGAAGGTCATGTGATGCAGGTGCTCCGTCATAGAAGCCCCAGAGGAAGTGCCGGCAGCAGTGGAGGTTGTCTGCGCGCATTGCACAGGCCTCCACCCGCTGACGCAGAGGAGGATCCAGGTCCCCTGCAACGCTGCGGGGGATCTGGATCTTAGTCTTGTAGTAAGACCTCTATTTGCTCTGAAAAGAAGTACAGTATCATCACTTCACGCACCAGGATCATCACCAAATTGATGTGAAACGATATGAAGAGACGAAAAGTTTTATATCATCTGCTGCCATTTCATTTCGTTCTGAGGATTTTAAAGAACAATAATCAATAAAGATAACAGAGAGAAAAAGAAAGAGAAAAAGAAAAAGACTTAACGTGATGACGCAGAGATGACGCAAACAGAAGAAGACGGCGAGCCGGGACCTTTAAAAAACCGCGAAAACACAGACGGGACTCAAACTGATTTTCTAATTTTCTCCTGAGGAAGCCGATTAAAATCGGCGAAACGCGTTGAGATATTTTGCATTATTGGAATTTGGACTTTTACAAGGATTTGACGAATACCCTCTGTGAAAGAAACTGCTTTTACGCATAACTCACTCGTTATGCACATCTGTTTGTAAGTTTTTAATCTATACTTATTAAACCCATATCGATTTTATCGCACTATTGCGTTTTCCCATCTTTTATGCAGAAATTCCAAGACAGAAAGAGTCTGGATTTTTGATGAGCGATCACTCCTAAATTCACTTGTGAGTGCAATTAATATCACAATTGGTTTTTTTCGTTTGAACCTATTACACTATATTTTGTTTCATTTATTTTTCCCCACATATCTATGCGCCCCGTTCATGTCTATATATCATCACCAAATTGACCTAGTTTTCTCTTTTACCTTTGTAAAATATCTCAGTTCTCCAGCTCTCTCTTCCCCCAAGATCTCCCCCTCCTTCCAAATGCTCTGCCAAAGATTTTGCCACCTACTTTAAAAACAGAATTGACACCATCAGGGATAATATCCTCCCCCATGGTGTCAGTCACATGGTGCCTCAACCTCCCTCCTCACCACAAGCCACCCTCAACAGCCAACCTTCAGTCTAGCCAACACTCCTAAAGTTTCTGTGATTCTCTTGTCCTCCTTCCTCACCACCTGCCCCTCAACCCTATACCCTTGCACTTCCTGTAATCCCTTTCTGATGTCCTTACCCCAACCCTAACATCTTTAATCTTGCTCTTTCCTCTGACATATTCCCATCCTCATTTAAACATGCTATCATATCTCATACCATCCTAAAGAAGCCTTCCCTTGATCTCATATCTCAACCAAACTAGCGTCCAATTTCCCTTCTCCCCTTGGCATCCAAACTGTTGGAACAATTAACATATAATAAACTAAGTTTCTCTCTAAGTTTACTCTCTGCTTGACCGTCTACAATCTAGTTTCCCTCACAAGGAGACCACAATCACTAAAATCCCTAACACGTCCTCCTCAGTGCTAAAACAAAAGTACACTTATAATTAATCCTCTTGGACGTCTCTGCAACCTTCGACAGAGCTGACCACCCCATCCTTCTACAAACCCTTCCTGCCTATGGCATCCATGATACAGCTCTTTCCTGGTTCAAATCCTACCTCTCTGAGCGCACCTTTCGTGTCTCCTTCATTGGAGCCTGGTCCTCTCCCTTACCCACTATCTGTTGGTGTTCCTCAGGCTCAGTTCTTGGGCCATTGGCTATTCTTCATCTATACCTCTTCACTTGGACAACTCATATCTTCATTTGGCTTCGAATACCACCTATGCACAGGTGACACCCTAATCTATATCTTCTCTCTCGACCTATCACCATCTCTTCTAACCCGCCTCACTGACTGTCTTTATGAAAATGCTTTATGGATGGCATTGCAGTACCTGAAGCATAACCTCTCAAAGACTGTGCTTATGGTTATCCCCTCTGTCAAGAACTCCTGACATCTCTATCACTGTTGACAGCTCCACTGTCCAACCAACTGGCCAAGTTTGTTGCCTTGGTGTCACACTTGATTCTGCTCTCTCATTCATCCCTCACATCTAGTCCCTTACTGAATCCTTATCAAAATTTGCTCATTCCTCGCACAAGAAACTACCAAAAAAGAATTCACTCCCTTATGATATCCTGTCTGGATTTTAGCAACTCCCTACTAACTGCTCTCCCCCTCCAGCCTTTGACATACCAATCAACGTACCAAGACATTTTGGACAATGCTATGCTTCCAACTTTGTGGGAACGGTTTGGGGAAGACCCTTTTCTATTCCAGCATGACTGTGCCTCAGTGCACAGTATGGTCCATAAAGACATGGCTGGATGAGTTTGGTGATAAAGAACTTGACAGGTCCACACAGAGCCCTGACCTCAACCCCATCAAAAACTTTTGAGATGAACTGGATTGGAGATTGTGATCCAGGCTTTCTCATCCAGCATCAGTGGTTGACCTCACAAATGCTCTACTGGATGGAAAAAAACACTCCAAGTTCTTGTAGAAAGCCTTTCCAGAAGAGTGGAACCTGTTATACCTGCAAGGGGGAACCAACTTAATAACACAACGCTATTTTGATAACACAACTTCATAATAACCTTGTGGGTGTAATGGCCGGTTGCCCCAATACTTTTATACATATAGTGTATGTTTGAAATAAAACTACCTACTGTCTGTAGCCTGGAAACTGCGTCTCAGCACAGGTGGAGTCTCTGGGAAGAAGCAGCTACGTGAGTGAAGGGAAGGAGTCCAACTAGAGGTAGAGAAACTGAGCAGACCAAATGTGTGTACAAAGTTAGGTTAATGCTACTAGGCTTTTTTCTGCCTCTATGTCTAGTCAATCTACTCTAAGCAACCTACTCTTTCTTCCTCTCTTACTACTGCTCCAGTGCACCTCTTGCCCCAAGCCCCCACCCCCCGGAGGTCCAATTATGAAAACTTGTGGTGAGAAGAAAGGCCAGAGTAAAATGATAAAAAGCCATTTTAATGCAGCACAGGATGCATTTATTGCTGAAGTGCAGCGGTGTAGGGTCACATGTTAGATGTGAATAAATGGACTGATTATTATACAGAGCATGAGCTTTTGTTACACTTAATGAGCTTAATGCACTACCGAAAAAGATCTTGGCAGGAAAAATGTATAATTGGTTTATTGTCACATTATTAGTATATTATCACATGTTTTTTTACGCCACAGAGATGATTTACTACAGGTCATCTAATATGTTCAGTTAATATTTTCATTCAAATGGTATTGTTCAGTACACGACCCTACCACAACGATTGCATGTTCTAATACTGCACTAACCTGTTTTAGAAAATCAGCAACTAAAAAGTTAAAACTGAATGGATCCATTTTCACTTGTTAATCAATTTACACTTTCTTTTGGTTGGTTCTTCTTTCAGATTGACAGACCCACAGGTCTTTTCCTCTACATGTAGCAGCCAATCCTTGGCAAGGGAGCCAATGGAATCGTTTTCTCGTGTGTATGCACCAGATTGTCAGTAGACTTAGAGTCTCTAAGTCGCAGGTGTCACAACTGCAATAGGCCCGTGCCTCTAAGGGGCCCTGGGTAACCCCCATGACCACTTGGTCATGCCTCTGTACTGGTTCAAAATTGTACAGAAATTGTATTAGAAAGTCGAATCTATTTTGAACTGGCACTGGGAGGTAGGAAAGTATTGGGGTCACGTTACGTCACCTGACCCCATGTTGAAACTGAGGCTGCTCGCACAGGGAAAAAGCTGCTGGAGAGGTGAGAGGTACGCCAAGGGCGGGATTAGATATCTATGTCTGTTTGTATACATATATATATGTATGGGAACATGAATGTCTATGTAGATGTATAAGTGTGTGTAAGCATAAATGTGCATGCATAAGTGTATGTGAGCATGGATGTGTATGTATGAGTGTGTGTGAACTTGAATATGTAACTGTTTATGTGAACATGGATCTGTAAGTGTGTGTGAGCATGAATGTGTAAG
>VKOC01031493.1:0-12261 GCA_009364415.1 Spea multiplicata
CAACATATCGCCATTTACTTGGCGTATCTCCCAAGATGAAGGGTTTATAGGTGCCTCAGGGACAAGACTGAAGAAGGTAGCCATCTATTAAACATCAATTAATTATAAAGAAACTGATCCATCACATTCTATTATGAATAAATTAGTAAATATATATTTTACAAATAATTTATTTTATTTTTAAAACTACATTTTAATGTGCAAATTTCATAAGTATAGTAGCACATGGGTATAATAAAAGTACACAAAAATTATTCTAGATTAAGTTTAATTAGCATAGCAGTCTGTAATTGATGTTGACACATGGTCTCAATAAGCATACAATGAAAGCAGTACAATGAAACAACATATATATTCCATAAATGTCGTATATGTTATATAATATATCCACGGTATAAACAATATAAATAGACTGGACTCCACTTCTACTGTAAACGTCCATCTTGGAGGAGATGTTCAGGCTGCTAGGAGTCACACCTGTTTAAAAGTGCCTCTAGAAGCAACCTCAGCACAAGCACAGTGCGTTTGGAGCTTCACAGAATGGGTTTTGATGGCGGAGCTGCACACAAGCCAAAGATTACTGTGTGCAATGCCAAGCATCAACTTGAGTGGTTTACAGCACAGCGCCGCTGGACTCTGGAGCAATGGAAACCTGCTCTCTGAAGTGATGAATCACGCTTCACTATCTGGAAGTATGATGGACAAATCTAGGTTTGGTGGATAAAAGGAGGACGCTAGGCCCCTTAATTCCAGTGAAGGGTAATGTTGATGCTTCAGCATACAAAGGCATTTTAGGCAATGCTTTTGTGGCACTAGTTGTGAGAAGGCTGCACAGAGCCCTGACCTTAACCCCAATGAATGTCGTTGGAATGCCAATTTTAAGCCAGATCTTCACATTCAATATCAGTCCCTTATTTCACAAGTGCTCTTTTGACTGAATGGGCACAAGAGCGGGGGATATTGTTGCGACACCTCCGTATCAATGCCTGGTTTTCCTGGTTTGGAATGTCCAACAAGCTCATATAGGTGTGATGGCCAGGTGTCCATATAAGTTTGGTCGTATAGTGTATACAAGGTGTCTGAAAGGCTATGTGGCACCTACGCATTCCTATAGTACTAATGTCTCTTTTTTTAGCTGTATAATCATGTTAATCAACTTAATGAGAATATCCATTTTCTTGGTTTTTTTTGTCACAAGTACTCTATTCACACTAAAATGTGATAATTCGAGGGGGGCTAAATAGTGTTTCTGTCCCTAGTTTTAACCAAGTTTTAAAATTAAAGCGAACTGAATAACCAAATCAAATATATATATATATATATATATATATATATATACACACACCTCTGTATTTTATAACATGCTGGGTCACCTAGACCTGCTCCCACTAGCTACATCTTTATGTGGCGCTGAAAATAAATGCCCTTTCTAACAGCTTTAGTCCACTCCAGAAATAAAACCATAAAATAAAAAGAAATTTAAAAAAAATGTAAGCAGATGACTACATTAACATTTATTTACTCACAGGATCATCTTTTGGTTTTCGCCCTGCCATGATATTATCCAGTCTAATGCCACATTGACTATATCATGCGGCTAGCCTTACCTGTGACTGCTGGCCTGATATTGTTCAAGGTCTTTGTGCTAAAGCAAAGGATTCTTAACAATGCCGCTGCTGTTTACATTTGTCATGCAACGATTAGGTCATCATTCCAAGTTAATATTAGCACTCCAATAATAGCTAGCAGCGCCATATTGTTACTATGAACTCATAAAGTGTAATTGTAATATGCATAACAGGTCAATCATTTATTGTGGTTTTTACTTCTCTCCCCAAACTCTACCTGATAATATTTTATGTTCTCCCACTTGCTTGAAACCAGATTGATGTCTGCTTAAAACCCTCATTTACGGTAAGAGACAGCAGATAAATAGCAGATAAGGACCATTCGGCTCATCTAGCCTGCCCATAGACCCAGACCTTAATCATTCCTTGACCTCATCTCAGATTTAGGATAGTTATAAGTGAAATATCCTTACATTACATGCATTATATTAATAAATTGAGATAAACATAATCTAGGATGATCATACACCAATCGGATATCTAAGGTAAAGACTATTCATTTGAACCACATTCAATAGTTTTATCATTTCAGACCCCCCATTTTGAGCTGTGTTCTCCATAATCTTAGCAGATACCCATAAATGTTTTTTTCTGATGTTAAGGTGTAAATTCTTACTTTGTGTGGGCTTCGGGGTACACTGTTGTTTCCACTGTGAAATTACAATCGGAATTATGAGGATTGTCATATTCTTGTTTTCAATGGTTTGACACATAACTTGCAGACAGGGCGATGTGTCCTATTTTAATTACATACAACGCAGGTGTCTACTTCCACCTCTGGGTTCACTGTCTGTTTGAGTCAATCACACATTGGCTCATATAGTTTTATTTAGAATCACTTTAAGGGAATATTGTTCAAACAATGTAATAATATTTACCTAGCAGTGATACGACTACCTTCTGTCCTAGAGAAATGTGTAACAAAGATAATTATTACTAGACGTATAATGGCAATCAGGGTCAGACTAGGAATTAAATTGCTCTGGTATTTCAAGGCTGATGAATGATGCACTGGTAAATGGCCTCATAAACCACTAGACCACCAGGCATTTGTGCAGTTTGCCAGAAGGCCATTTTGGACCTAATGGAAATATTAAACTGGATCGTTTATCTGCTTTCACCATTTTAATAAGTAAGTGTATTCCCATTTGATCTGCAAAAATTATATCAGAGAGAAAAATGTGAAAAATAACTTGTTCTAGGAGTCATTAGAACTGCGCCTATGGATATTTTGTTGGAATTAGATTTGGTGACCCACAGTACCTCTGATCTGTGTACTATATCTATTTACTATAAACATCTCTGATTGAACACCTTAGTATGCGGCCACTTAGCCTGCTAGCCATATGGCCATATGCTACAATAGTCCAAACGGGTGATGCAAACTGGAGCACATGGCCACAAATCTAAAGCAGGTGGCTGCAGACAGTGATTAATTGGCCACTGGTTTTAAGGTATAGAATAGGAAGGTAAAGTTTAAAGTACCAAAACCACCTATGGGTACAGTGAGATATTATAAATATGAATGTTTATTTATAAAAGGCTTTCAGACAATAATAATGATAATGTTGAGAGATCAGCAGGTTTTGTGTACAGGGTGTAATTAGCCCTTTAGCCATCTGGTGGCGCTGTCGTCCCAGTGATCATAGATTGTTCTGTTACTGGGTTCTGTAAAGTAGTTCAAATGAAGGGCTCTTCCTGATAATGTGACTGTGTAGTTCTGTCAGGTTTTGCTGAACCCTTATACGAGTGGGGCTCGCTTCTGAAACCGAATTTAAAAATTAAACACTGTTTATTAATACTGATATAGAATTGGGTAAAATTAGAAAAATTTAAAAAAAGAATGTTAGCAAAACGAAATGAGCTAATCAACTCCTCCTTGGGCTCATAAATTGTATCATGTTAAAAAATAAAATACCTATGAATGAATAATATTTAGAATAGGAACTTAAAGCAGATTAATATATTTTGCCATTTAGGGACGCAGGAGGTAACAGTAAAGTCAACAGTAAATAAAGATGATCGGGAAAGCAAAAAACTTAAGTGGTTAAATGAGTTTTGGTATCTATTCTATGCAGTTTTTTTCCTTATTACCACTATTATTTTCAATGTAATTTCCTTGTACGCCGTCCCATCTTCCGTCCTCTCTTTTCAGGGCAGCACAATCTCAGTTTACTCCCAGCTAGAAACACAACGTCCGAGAAACCTGACACTGCTCTTGTGCAAAGTGCAAACCAGGAAATTGTCTCCGTGTTTCTCTGCTCTCCATGGAGGTGGAAGGAACAAGATGGGTAACCACACCAGCAGCTTCTGGCCTTCTCTGTAAGTAAAACACCCTTCTTACGTTACGGACCCTTAATGCAGTGGGTTGGGATCTCAGAAACGTGGCTGGTCGTTCCGTGGAATTCTTTCACGTGGTATTTTTGGCTCCGAGGAACACGCCAAGTTTCTATAACGCAAACACCTGCTCCATTTACTCTTGAGGGCAAATACGATCACCGATTTGGGTGTTTCTCTCTATGGCAGCTACATTGTAATATGTTTAACTCTTTCTTGTTGCAATATCTCTGGTCGTTTGGGTTACAGAAGCGTACTTTTCAAAGGAGATGTTTGAATGAAAATAAGAACAGTAACGTTAGTAACAAAACCTGAATATATTTACCAATGGGGGGGGGACTAAACACAAATGAGGACAAAATGAGATGCGGTTACCTCTCCATAACGTATAATGAGAGATTCAATCCTTTCTCTCACCCCGACTCACCTACAACATTAGTGAATAAGCCTCAGACCCTGTCCAGAATGACACTGAAAATGTTAATGGAAGCAGAAGTGTAAATAGTGCGAGTGTCTATTCAGAGTGTGTTTGGACACACTTGCAAGCGAGCTGAATTAATGATATCGCTATATGAATTGTACATACTACTGGGCAGACCTTGCCATAGACTGACCTGCACCATGTAGATAACATCTGTGTCCAGGTGTAAGCGTTCTTAGAAATCAAAAGTGCTTCAACGTCTAAACCATCGTGAAATGGCCAGATATACAGTCAAAATGTTATAAACTCACAGGCTTGTTTTACTATACATTAGGATTCAAATTCCATTAAAATGTTTGCTGTCGAGAAGCTTGGTTGACTGAATTTGGTCACCTAAATTTAAATGTAAAAGTTTTTTTTACAAATATTATTATTCGCGCATGTTCCGTGTGCATTGGATATTGTAATAACGATCTCTTGTACTTTACTCAGCAGCTTCTTAGCATTTCAGTAGGTCTTCATGTCCACGACAAGGAAGTTTATTCACTAAATGGAGACCTCTAGTTTCTTGACCTCAATAAACGTTCTGAAAAGCCAGCTACAGCAAACTTCTGGAACAGAAAGAGCACGGCTAGGACTGTAAAATGTGTAATAAAATCAGTGAGATTTCCTCAGTATCCTCACTCATAATATTATATATTATACAGGGCCAGCTCACTCCTTCCTACTGGAAAAACTTGCCACTGTTGGCAACTGTTGAATAGTTAAACAAGGCTACTGAAATCACAATTCTCATTTTAGTAAATTAACACCATTTACGGGATGCTGTTGAACTCATCCACAAATGGGACGTTCACTGGGAGCATCTGAATTTATGATCATGCGCCAGCTACCTGGAATAGCACTTACACACACATTACTTTTTATTTCCCTATTTTATGTATTGTTTATGTATTATTTTTCAATGTCACATCTTCTGACCTTCCTCAGTTACTTTTATATTTCTTCACAATCTAGTTGTTCATAATAACTTTTTCAAAGTTTTAGCAATCCAGACATTTGCACTAACACACACATTCAGACACACACACTAACACAAATAGACACACAGTACTAACACACATAACCACACCAACACAACTAGATATTCAACGATAACATATAGACATACATTAGCACAGACACTCACGTAAGCAAACCCACACACACTAAATACGCTTACACACTAACATACCCAAAGACACATGTTCACACTCAAACATACCTCCAAACACACTCAAACATACCCAGACAAAAAACATGCACACACAAACATACCCAAAGACAAAAGTTCACGCACTGACATACACAAACACTAGCATAACCAGACACACTAACATATCAAAAGACATGGTTATACAATAACATATCCCCTACATATGTTCACGCATTAACTTACCCACACACACTAACACACCTAGACACACACACATTCATTTATGTCCTAATGTAATAGTCCTTCCAAAGAAACCCAAGCTTAAACAGTAACCTCTTTCCTTAAGCCCTCATTGTATCTATTATCAGTAGCGCCAATCCATGTCCTTATCTGTTATATGTTCCTCTTTTGTGTGCTTATTGGTGTCGTTAATGCATTTCACTGTGAAATTAGTTATTTTCTTTTATGAACCAAAGCAAGCCAGCAGTTTGTTGACTCTTATGAACTTATTGATCAACCTAGGTGTGCACAAACCAGGCTTCTGAGCGACCCCGGGAATCCTTCCTGCGTCCATTAAAAAGTACCGGTAATATCAGGAAATATTACTTTACGTAAAAGGCAGTGGATGCATGAAATTGCCTTCCAACAGAAGTGGTAGAGGTTATTACAGTGAAGGTGTTTAAGCAAGCATGGGATAGGCATAATGCTGGGCTACCATAAGATAAGGTCAGGGACTAAGGCCCTTATTAGTGCCATCCTAACCTTCAAACAGCCTGTTGTGCCATCTATGCCACAGCTTGTCAATGCTCCCAAACAGCTTATCTTTGCCATCTTTGCCCCAAACAGCTTGCCTGTGCCATCCTTGCCCCTAAACAACTTGTCTGAGCCTTCTTTGCCCCTTGCACCCCCCCTCCAACATCACACATATGTAAAACACACATACACAAATTACACAGACATACTCAAACTCACTAACATTCACGCCATCTCAAGTACACATCCTTGCTTACACATTGATGCTTACATATATTCGGCCGCTTACCCCTCACTGCTCCTGCGTCTTTCTGTCCAGCTGCTCGCATAATGTGCAAGCAGCCTCGGTTTCACTGCAGAGTCACGTGACATAATGTGACCCCGATGTGACCCCGATCCAGTCTCCCTGTGCAGGTTCCCAATAGTTTACAAAGGGCCCTTTTGGCCTGGAAAGGTATGGAACAAGAGGGCCGCTGTAGTTATGCCACTGGACTAAGGAAACTATTCAGAGGTTGGGCAGACAAGATGGGCAGAATGGTTCTTATCTGCCATCATTTCTATGACTTCAAAGCAGCAACAATTCTAGGCACAACTACAGAAAGTTTATTCACTAAATTCAATAAACGTTATGAAAAGCCAGCTACAGCAAACTTCTGGTACAAAAAGCATGGCTAGGACTGTAAAATGTGTAATTAAATCAGTGAGATT
Organism: Spea multiplicata; assembly: GCA_009364415.1. Lineage (NCBI taxonomy): Eukaryota > Metazoa > Chordata > Amphibia > Anura > Pelobatidae > Spea > Spea multiplicata. The sequence continues at coordinate 7,043 of VKOC01031493.1, forward strand.
TCTTCATTCTCCATTATTTGTAGAATTATGTCCATCAATTATCTGTCCTTAATCCTAGCAGTATCAATAATGCTTTATTCATTATATATCTTACAAAAAAAGTGTTCCTAGGGATGATGAAATTTAGGCCTAAACCAAACTTTGTGTTTTTTAATTTTTTTTTATGATTCTTGTTGATGGGATGGGTGGTGTTAAATACAATGCCTGGGTCTACCATCTGTCCTTGATGGTTGTTAAAAATACTTTGTATAAATCAGGCAGCATCTCAAATATTCTTATTATGCAACAGCAACTTGACTTTCTTTGGGTATGTAATTTGCGATATGTTATATGTAAGTAATTTCTCGAGTTATGTTATTCGTCACCAACCCTTTAACCCGCACCTTTGGAATTGTTTCCCTCCCCAGTGTCTCACTTTACTGCTTTCTGGTATCGTTACAATTTTTTTTACTACTATTTTGGAAGGTTACCCTTGATTTTAGCTTGGACTGCCTCAGGCCCTCTTCTGGAAGTCACACATTTCTGGTTATACCATGTCACCTTTATGTTTACTGCAGCTCGTTTTCCTTGTTATTTTAGATTATCCATTTTTTTTAGCAATTTCTTCATTACTATGCAGAACAATACAAGAAACCAAACAACAAACGAATACCTCTTAAAGTATAATAAATCCTAAACACCCATACCCCTGCCCCAAAACAATTTTTTCATACCGAAAACGTATAAAATTCATTATGTAGAAGAGCTAAGCAATTCAGAATTCGTGCTTTTTTATATTTTAGTGTTTTTTTAGGCCTATATTCCATCAGCAGAAAATAAAACCATATAGAAGTAACAACTACAATGTTTCATGTATACTTAACATAGCGGCCCTAAATGACATGCAAATTTCCTGTATTTCTAAGGCTTTTCTGTTATTTAAACACACAGTTACAATAAATACAATTAATTGTGGAACATTTATATAAAAGTCCAACTTTTTTACCTAAATATAAGCATTGGTTTGTTTTCCCTACCACATGATAGAGTGAGGCTTAAGTAAACCAGTTTGTAATTTCAACCAAAATACATTTTATTGGTTGTTTTATGAAACATTTATGGGGGAGGAAAATCAGTGTCGGTAGTACAGGAATTCCCTGCATTTTACGTCATATTTATTTAGTGAAGTGGGATTAGTATAGCAGCACAGCTATTTAAAGTTGGTTAATATTGACAATGGCACTATGCCTTGATCCTCACTATAGCAACAGTTTTGCAAGGATATTTTATTTGTACAGTGAATTGCAATCTTATGACTGTCCACAAGTGGCTGGGGAGTGTGGCAGGAGGACAGGGTCTGATTTAGTGATGTGGACATGGTCTATAAGCTTTGTAGTTGTACTGTCTCATTCCAAATGTAGTTAGCCAGGAGCCTAGGGGCAACAGCGACACTCCCTGTGCTCCTGTGATTTTTTGTGTAATATAGTTTTGGTGACTGTATATTGGACAGCCTTGTATAATGGACACTTTGTGGTCATAAATATTAAATGGGCCTTTAGCTTGGCCTACATCAGGTCCTCCTCTGGAGGCTCCTTATCTCTGGTACTTTCATGTTACATACAGCTCTCATATGTACCTTGCCAACCATTAACATTGTACGTATGCTCTAGGTATTCAAATAGTCTGCTCAACAAACATCTCATCCTGAATTACTGAACACAAATACTTAACATCCTCATGTTCCCTACCCTGTGTTTCATCTGACCTGCATAGCATGTAGTGATGAGCACAACCCCCTCTACCCAAGTCTAGGACCACCTTGTGCAGCATCCAGAGGAAGGAGCCCTTTAGTACCCTAGTCGTACCCTAGACAATGTAACCTCCTAGTTTGATTCTTATCTTACGAGCAAAGTATTGTGGCACCCTTCAGCTCAGTCATGGCCCTGTAAAGTGTGGTTAAAACGATACTTGGCAGGCAACATACACAACCTGCAATATCCATGGGATGCATTTAGCAAGGACTTAGGCAGTGTGTAACATTTATTCTAGGTACCCTAGTGACAATATATGAAATCAGAGGAAAGCATGAAAAACAATGCCTATAGGTGTGGCCCAAAACACTAAATTCAGGACCAGTTCCCCTGAACTTTTTGCCAGCCTCTCCTCGCTAATAAATGATCTCTGTTGCATGCCATTCCAAAAGGCTTGCCCTGACTTGTATATTGCCCTATATTGTATATTGTCAACATATTGTGTAGGACTCTCGTGACTATTATGACTAGATATTGGGGCATATTCAATAAAAATAGAATTGTCAGGATAATTTATTTCTCAAAAAAACTGAGCTAGCCCTATATAATGTATAATTCAATGGGGGCAGAAATCTTGCTGATTTAACTATATATGGTGCTGGGCCATCCAAGCTCTTCTTACAGTGGAAGCTTACTAGGGGTAAGCTGTGGCATTATTTGAAGATGCTTTCCTCCCTGGGCTCCCTCATTTGCTGTTTCACCAATCAAAGAGATTATTCCCTGCATTCTTGTTACTTCATGAGAAGACTATGTTGACATTGCATCATAAGAAGTCCCTGCTAGTGCATCATCTGAACAGGTTTAAGGTGGTTCTCCTCCCTAGAATTTGGAAGACATTTGAAACTCTGTGTCATGCTGACTCCATAATGCCTCTGAGGTGTTTCACATCAAAGAACTGATTCTCTCTAGCATAGATTCCAAACATACCCAAGAAAGGTATTCATCTTTGCACATCTCAAATGTTGAGGAGGCTATATTGCTGAGTTGGCAAATGGTGTATCAAACATTCTGTGTTTCTGAGAATTCACAATAAATAATGCACAGTATTCTTGGATATGTTATTATATGGACATATAGTGTGACCCCAATATTTATGCCTTAGGTGTTTTGGTTTTTATTAATGGTATTCGATGGGTATATGCTGAAGTTTTGCATAGAAATAGTATAGTGTTGTTTTTTGTTGTTGCTGAAAATAGTTTTGCTCCATGTCACTTAGCTTTCAAATGCACATCAACTAGGAATATTAAGGATATTCAATACTTATTCAAAGAGTGCAGAGTTAGTGTGAGATGCAACAAGAAGGAAAACAAGTCCTCTTGTATAAACTACCATCCATAATCTCTCAACTTTATAGACATCACATGATTAAGCGTGGGTTGTATTAAGAAAAACAAACTGGAGACTGTGAACGATTCATTTTTATTACGGGTGCAAACCATCCTGCTGAGAAGTGGAGTTGGTCTGGCAGGTTTAGTGATGTTGAAGATTCTAGCATAAGATAACTTTAAAAATGAAACTCTGCACCATGCTTCCTCGGTGACCCAACAAACACTGGATTGGTGACATCTTATGGGAGTGGCAGTTTTTCAATGCTTTCTATTGTAATACCTAAATCAAGCTTGGCAGAATACATAACTAGTAAGCTTTGACCGCACTGCTTTAGTCAACAAGCGTCCTCTTTCTTGAAAAAATAAACTTGGTGAGTAATGCAGTGAAAATGAAAGGAAGTAACTATAATAAGAGACCTCTGTTACAATGCTATGCTTTATGAAGTTCCAGCACCTGTGAGCGTCTTTTCCCAATTCTGTAAAGAAGAACAAAAATGACATAGGTTGTGACCTCTTAGGACTGTCTCCACCTGCAATTCACATTCATTCGAAACGTTGCATGCTTAACATTCAAATCAGGATTGTTTTTAGAAATGTGTGTAGTAACGTGAATTTTCTTTTGGTTCTCTGTAGTTTGGGTAAACATTGGTGTGCATTTTATTGCTGTACATCTTTATGATGCCTTCATACGCACAATATTCTGAGCTTCTATAATAGATGGACACCAGGGTTATAAAGACAAATGGATTTAAGTCACAAAGAAGAATATATGCTGGCCTGTATATGGTTGAGGTATAGAACAGTAATAAGTATGTTTGTAAGGATAACCCTTTTAATTTACGAAGAGATTTGGTATATTTACCAAAGTTATGGTTTGTTACATTTTGGTAGAACTCTTTTTAGTACACTTGTTTAAAGCGCATTGTGGCTCTCTTTAGAACACCACGAGGTGGCCATATGAATGCTGCAGTGGAGATCAGAGGGTCTTCCCAACAGGCCCATAATCGCCAATGTCTGCATTTTCCCATGATCTTAATTTCCCATGATCCTGGATGATCACTGCATTGTAATCCTTATGTAGGAAGATGTAACCGGCTTCCTGGGGTCCACCCAAAGGTATATTTTGGTTAAGGGCTGCACTATGCCTGACCCAGGGCACCACCTCAGCTACCTCTCACCACCTTCCTCCACAGCCACCACCCATTTTGCTGGTACATGGCACTGGGTACACCATACTATAGCACTGATGTACAGCAAAGCTTATCACTCAATAGGGCAAAATGCACCAGGTATGCAGCAGAGGGGGTGCTATCTCTGGACCTACTGCCCTATGCCAGGAATATGTCACTAGTCAAACTTACTGCAATTATAACTTCTTGATTGTTTTCTTCTTGTGTCTCACCCTGGTAACAAAGAAGACTGCATTGCTATAGTGAGCAGACATGTGTATAAATTAGCATTGATCAAATCAGTTTATCAAAGAGGAAGCAGGTCGCGCTATCAGGCAGGGAGAATAGTGTATTATAATAATAAAGGGAAACTGTCACATAAATTACATTCCTAATTCTTATAATATTGTTTGTTTTTGTTGCTTTTATTTAGATATTAAAGGGGAACAGTTTAACACATATTTTAACAAAACTTTTAGTTTTCATTAAAATACAAAATACAAGATGGGAAAAAAAACATACAGCTACTAAAATACAAAATACAAAACATACAAAAGTACAATCAGATAAAGGAATAAAAAAATACTTAAATGATACCATCTAGAAGCCACATTTTCCCTTAAAGAGGAATTATTTATACCCAAATATTTATTTTGATGATCCTTGTGGTCAAATACATAATTTCCATATTTTCATTTCTCAAATAATCAAAGAGAAAGAATATATATATATATATATATATCTATATAATTATCCATATCTGATATACATAACTATCACAATAGACACATACAAAACTTCGTTCTGCGTGGAGGGTCATATATTAAGGTTCTTAATATTCTCTAGTTTTCTCTAATACCCTTACTTGTGTGTGTGTGTGAGCATGGATGTGTACTTGTGTGTATGAGCATGAATGTGTACTTGTGTGTGTG
>VKOC01031495.1:0-13694 GCA_009364415.1 Spea multiplicata
TGTGTCCCTGACGCTGCACTAAGGGCTAGACGTACCGGTATGTCCATAGGGGTTTCTTTGTGGGTATTTTTTGGACGTCCTGGTACGTCTATAGGGGATTGAAGGGGTTAATTAGTGCTATTAAGGTGATTCCACTGATCTCTTGTTATGGGATTTTTAGGCACCAAGTGATCGTTTTGTCATCAAAACTGATGTGTTAGAAGCAGAAAAATGGGCAAGGTAAGGATCTGAGAAACTTTGACAAATGCCAAATTTTGGCGGCAAAAGGGGGACTTACACAATATTAGACAGGTGGTCATAATGATCGGTAGCCTGCCATTCTGATCAGAGATGTTGTGCTGTAATACTATTTTTCCTTGCTGTTGCTGGTAGCACATTGGGAGATATTGGTCCTCCTCTTCCTAGGCAGGGAAGAATCCAACCTCTCCTTACCCTCTATTATGCTTACCTGCAATATAAAGACTGGTCACTGGAGGGAGAGAAGCCCTACTACAATACGGAGACTGGTCACTAGAGGGAGGCAGAGAGAAGTAAAACTGCAGCTGTGTAACAGTAAGCCTGGAGAGGGAAAGAGTTGCAGCGAATTCAGCAGGAGGAGGAACAAAGGAGAAATCATTTTGAATCATTGCTAAAAGAGTGCTCTTATAAATGAAATAAACCCAGAGAAGTGTCCATATCTATTCCATGGTTAACATGGTTATTGATGGCAGCGTGGTCAATAAATAATCCGAGGTTGAGGCTTTAGGCAGTGGTGAAATACAATAATATCAGTCTGAGGTAACTGGCAGGAGTATAGGCAAAATTAGAAATAAATCAGAGCAAGCAAGTAGTTACTTTAACATCCAAGTATGAATGATTGATAAGAACAAGGAATATATAAGGCTTGGAGTAAACAAATTAATAAGAGGTTGGTCAGATCCCAGTCTCAAGTTAACCCTTCCAAATCTCAATTAGCGACTTCCGCTCCTGAATGGCAATAACACCTCAGTGGCATTTGCAGAACTGGGTCGTTATTTTCCCAGATGTAAGTCTGTCCAGTGGGGTTTAACACTCTTAGAAGTTCACAGATATAATGTATGAACTACCTGGAATTACTGGCAGTTTAGAATTCCCTCAGGCATTGGAATGGACTATTGTACCAGGGAAATGTTTTGGTGTGAAAAAATGCTGTAAAGTATCATTTAACAACATACTAGGTGAGTGAAAGTATCTAAATCAAATCAATATTTGGTGTGACCATCCTTTGCCTTCAAAACAATATCAATGCTTCTAGATACACTTGCACAAAATGCAGGGTTTTATAGTTAGGTGTAATGATCCTCAACTTGATATGTAAGTTGAAACACAATCAATAATTTAAAGAGAAAAAGCTGTGTAGAAGAATTTAAACCGGGTGATGAACAGCCAAACTCACTAACACAGTGATATTGCAGACTGTTTAATGTCGAAAACACCATGTTGATGACCATAAACACAGTGGACAGCCAAGAAAACTTAGTCCAGCAGATGAAAGACACATTATGCTTATTTCCCTTTTCAATCGGAAGATGTCAAGTAGTGCCATCAGCTTAATTTTGAGAGAAAATAGTGGGGCACTGGTACACCAACCTACTGCCAGGAGACGTCTGGTCAGAAGTGGTCTTCATGGAAGACTGGCAGTTAAAAAGCCATACCTCCAATGTGGAAACAATACTTAAATTATGCAAATATTCACAAAAACACAGAAAAATGGCAGCAGGTGCTCTGGACTGGTCTGGAAATACCGGTATTTGGCTGTAGTAAAAGAGCAGTACAAGAATGAGGCAAAAAGGAGGTTCCTTGCACATTTAGGGCTGTACTTATTTAAGGAGTTGGTCAAACTTAATGTACTTTACTGAAAAAAGAAAGCTAACATATACTGTATGGGATATTATTTTTATGCAATGCCATATATTTGTAAGGCTAACTAACTTGCAGTATTCAATTTATTTTATATGATGCATAAAATACTTAAAAATGATGCATGACATTAAGTGCTATTTGGTTTCATTTTGATCAAGGGCTGGAGGCAGCAGTTCTTTGTGCTTTTTTAAGCAATATAAGCATGAAACATTAGATAGGACATTAGATAAGTAATCACACACCTTCATGGACCTTATTGCTTACAAGGAATAAACATTGCTAAATTTAAGCCTCTACAGTTTAGATAATTATAACATCACAGGGGTATAAGTGCTTCCATATAATTCTATACATGGAAAACATATACTGTAATTATGAGAAAGTGACAGAATGCTGGGAGTATGTTGTAGTCTGGTGAGGAGTGACCTTGAATGTTGTTATTGAGAACCAGTTTTGATCTCCAGCCAATACCTCAAAATACAGTAGGCCCACAATGTTTCTCTACAAGGCTCTGTCACTTCCTCTTTTCTCATGTTCTAGCTGATGCAAGTATCAGGTCTGAACTGGTTCAACTGAAAGCCACAGTGTCTAATTCTTGAATGCGATTATACAGTTTCGTCGTTATAGAAAAAAACCCCAAACATAACAGACACACTTTCTTCTCCTTCATACGCCCCCCTGCAGTTTCTCATACTCACCTTTAATGCCACTTACCTTCAAGCATTTAGAATTGCCCAAGAGGGAAATCTCTGTTTTAGAGGGCCTGGTTAGAGGCATAATTAAGAGTGGGCTTTTGCAAAACATTTTATGTGAAATTATAACTAATTGATATGTAATTTTGGGACTCAGCTGGACACTGAACTGGCAGCCAGTGCATGCGGGATCCTGGGCATCATAGAATTGTGATTGCTGTTAGCAATCACACTCCTATCATGCCAAGTCAGCCAGTACATGCTGAAATCTGGGTATGCCTGGGCATGACAGGGGTGTGATTGCTGTTAGTAATCATATATATTTAATATTTAATATAACTCCTATCATACACAAGCAGCCAGTACATGCACATAACCTACAGCCTCCCTGTGCCCTGCCCCCCTACTTACACATTCATGCTATCACATGCATATTCATTCATCACAAACATTCATTGCGTTATTCATGTATACTCATTCATACCCCTTCCCCCATCCTTACCTGAACTACAGATCTTCCGGTGCCCCTCGCAGACTTACGCAGGGGCGCTGTCTCCCTCTGCGTTGCTTGCAGTCTGCTTGAACTTCTCTTGACCTGCCCAGGGGAACAGGAACGGAGCAGAGTAACGTGAGGTGACGCGTATTCACGTGACCCGCTGGGTTCCAGCGTCTCCTCGACGGAGCAAGAAACGCTGCAGAGCAACACAGGGAAGCGGCAGGGCCCCTGCGGATGATTACTTTCGGTGTTTTGGGGTTTTTTTACACATCGATGCCAAGGAGTTAAGATTCCGTCTATTTTATTTATTTCCAAAAAAGGCCACCAAAATCCTCAGCACCAGGCCCATGATGCTCTTAATCCGGCCCTGCCTCCAGTGTGTGTCAACCAGCTTAAATCCAACTTGTACCCACAGTGTGCTCCAGCCTTGTGCAGTTTTATTTGGCTAAACTTGTTTTAAATGGTTTGTGGACTGACTTTGTTTAACTGTTTAAGTAATTTAGTATTGATAGAATAACATATAAAGGTTGCTCAAAAACTGTCCACTGCTTTTTTCATTATCGCCAAATTAACCCCGTATTAATATGCATTATAAAGCTAAAACGGCCCATGCACACATACATTTCTGATGAAGTGGCCCACTGCAGAAACAACTTATATGCCTCCGACATATGGGTTAACTATTCCCTGCCATAGTAGCTTCTGTAGCTACTTTATGCAGATTTTTGGTATTCATAATTGTTAGAACCTACACTCCAGCAAGAAAGTTCCCATTCCTCGTGGTCTTAAAGCTCATTGACTTGTGCATTTTTATTATTATTGGGCAGCTCAGGCACAAATGTCTCCTGGTAGCACTTGGCGCACATCATCATGGCTCTACATGTTTATTTTTGTCACACATTACTACTTGCACATGCAGTCAGCTGTAGAATCTCAGCTGGTCACTTGGTGCTCTAGGCTGCTGCTTCTTCCTAATTATATATGAGTGATATGTTTGGCATCCACCACTTTTTGTTTTTCTACTGTTTAGGTACTACCTGTATGCAATGCTGCCATGGTTAGCCAAGAAAATGGAACATCACTTGAAAAACATCTCTCGAATATGCCCATTTGTCACACAAGAAACAACAACTATATGAATCTGTTATCTTATGGTATCCCGTCTGGATATTGCAACTCTACTAACTGGTCTCCTCCTCTCCTGCCTTTCACCACTCCAATCCACGATCAACACTGCAGATAGATTAATCTTTCTCTGTCAATGTTTCTTATCTGTTGCTCCTTTGTGCCAATAACTTCATTGGCTCCCCATACCCTTCAGAATCAAATTTAAACTTCTGACCCTGACCTACAGAGCCATTAAGAACTCTACGACCCCTTATATCTCTACCTTTCCTATCCAAATACATCCCTAACTGCCCTCTTCATTCCTGTCATGACTTGCGTCTCTCTTCTAGTGTTACCATTACCACTTCCCACCCCGTATTCAGGGTTTCCCCCATGCTGCACCTCTTCTGTGGAATACCCTTCCCTGTCCCATAAGACTTTCCCCCTCGTACTCAACTTTTAAAAGCTCTCTGAAAACCCACCTTTTTCGACAAGCATACAACTTTTATTCCTAACACTCTCAGCCATCATCCTAATGAAGCCATCTGAACGATCAACAACTTCAACCCCATCCAGGCAGTTCTTTCCTACTGTTTCAGTTCCCCTCTACCACCGACTAAATTGTAAGTTCACAGGAGCAGAGAGTCCTCTTCTCCTTTTGTACTAGTTTGTTATTTTGTATGACTACCTTGGAGAAGTCTATCTAGCATTAAACGTGATGTTACACCTACTCTGCTGAAATTAGCATGTTTTTTTTAACTAAATGCAGCATTATAAATAATGATTTATTTATACATATAGTCCCATAATATTTTGCAGGACTGCACAATTGCTAATTCTAATGAATGCCCAAATTGTTTAATCATTATTTTCTACCAGGAACGCTTAATTGAGATGTGACAAAAATAGAGACTGGTGGGTTCTTGCTTAAATATTTCTTATTATTATTAATTTTATGGCATTTATCTTTTCCAGGATAAAATCACCAGCTACATATCCTTTTCTGCAGGTCTCAGAAACCTTCACCGTTCCCTCTGCAGTCTTTAACCTTTAGTCTTCAGACAAGTGTTCTCACATATCTTCCTCCTCCAGTTTCAAACTTATCTTTAACTCTATTGATGTTTTGTATATAAAAGTGTGCAATTCCTTATATTAATCTTCAAAGCTTGCCATCAGTTGTTTTTTTCTATATATGCAAGTATACATGTATTAGTACTGATGATGTGTCTGGAACATTTATATCTGTTTTTAACACATTTATTATTTAATTTTGTGTGGGGCTTGCCACGTTCGGCATAAAAAAGCTTGTTTACAGCTGAGAGCTAAATGTAGCACACCCAGGGCCGGCCTAGGCCCAAGAATAAAGTGCTGCCTGGGTCCAAGAATAAAATGCTAACCCTCTAAAACCATGCCTGGCAAAACCATGTCCCTATCCATTATGTGACACCAAAATTAATGCACACTAACACAGCAACACTAACAAACTCAGCCAGACACTAACACCAACATTCATGCACATGCTTACAAACCCAAACACACAAGCAGATAGACACTAACATACCCAGACACACTAATATATTCAGACACACACATGCTAGCACAACCAGGCACACAAACATTGCTGCTTGGGTCCCATGTTAGAGCTGGCTCTGAGCATACCATAGGTAATCCTTGAATTACACAACTTTTACTGTGAGACTGTGGAGAACAATTTTGGAAAAGTATGTCTTAAAATCAGAAGATTAAGAAAAGAAAAAGGGTATTACTGGGTATTTATGATAGGAATAGTTATTTCACATGTGAAAGCGTTACAAACACACTGTTTTTTTAGGGCTTCTTTATAAGGCTCTCTTTATATCTAAGGTGACCTGAGGCAAGCTTCTAACACAATTATGCCTGGGGTGAACAGCCACAAGGACAGACCTCTCCACCAAACACTTCCTCCTTTGCTGTTTGCACTTTTGTCTACTGCTAAGAACTAGGGATTTGTCCTAGCAGTTCCACAGGCCACATCCTTAGGATACTGGTGGCTATTAATGCCCCCCCCCTCCCCGCCTAAGCAAGCCTGGGCCCTAAAGTAAGCATGGATCCAGGTCAGCTGCCCCTTTTGCCCCAAATGAAAGCCTTAGTTTCATGTGCATTTTCCTCCATAGTTGATGGGTAATCACACAGTTAATGTATTACCAAAAAAGGTTAAATGATAATGTTTTTTTATTATCCCCCTGAAATGGTATTCTTGTTTATCTATATGCAAATTTTGCTGTGAAATCCAGAATGTCTGGTTGAAGAAGTTGAGTTTATTTAATTTGAGAGTTGGTTGCAGTAGACTTGAATTTACAGTCTAATGATGTAATGACACAGGTTCACTTTCTTCATTCATACCACATGGCACCACACCCCTGAAGGATCTTACATAGTGCTCAAACATTATATTCGGTCCTGACACTCTAGTCCAGGGATCTCCAAACTCGGCCCTCCAGCTGCTGCAGGACTACATCTCCCATACTCCTCAGCCAGCCCCTTAGCTGAAGGAGCATTATGGGAGATGTAGTCCTGCAACAGCTGGAGGGCCGAGTTTGGAGATCCCTGCTCTAGTCCTTTGCCTTGCACAGAAGGCTACATACAGTATTTATGGTTTTCTAAGCCAAAATTCTCTTACACGATTTATCCAAACAAAAATGTGAATTTATAAATTATTATAGAAACAGAGAATTTGGTGGCAGATAAGAACCATTTGGCCAATCTGCACTGCCCATTTTTCCTGCTGTCAGATTATCTATGCTGTTTTTTATAGTAATTTGTGGTTGTATCTTCGGCCTATTTGGCTCATCCAGTCTGCACATTTTTTGACCAATGTAGTCTGCCTATTGTTCCTATTGTTAGGTTATCAGTGTTGTCATTTAGAGAATTCTGTGGCTTTGTCTTGTACCCATGGAGATATGCACCTTAAGTATTTTAATTAATCCCAGATACGATTTTGTGCCAGTCATATTTTACTCATTAGTCAGCAGTGTCTTAACTCCTCCTGATAAAGTGGAGAGGACACTGGCATCATGGAGTCCTCAGTAGCCCCCGCATTTTGGCCTGTCCAAAATGGGGCTCCAAAACAGCTCCACCAAACCCCTCTCCCCCCAACTGGGCATATCGCTAGGCTGGGACCTTGGGCCTCAGGATATGATGTAATTTGCTGGCGCTTAGGCATAAACAGCATGTGAGGACCTCAAGGCTGGCACCGACCAACCCCCTCTTGAGGTAAAAACACAAGTAGATGTATATGTTTGTGTAATTATGTTACTGTGTGTGTCAGTATGTCATTAGGTGTTTAAGTATGTTACTGTATTTGTACAAGTATGTTAGTGTGTGTAAGTATGTTACTGTATGTGCGCGCCTGTGTGTGTAGGAGAAGCTTGGGTGCCCCAACTGTACGTCTCTTAGGGGGCCATGGAATTTTGTGTTAAGCTACTAGAAAGGGGTAGTTGGTCATTATTCCATTTGAGTTGTTAAAACTGTATAATAAACATACAAATCTAAAATAGGATAGCAGATAACAACCATGGTCTGTCTAGGATGTCCAATTTTCTCTTCTGAATAAACCTCATTTGATCCTTACTCTTGTTGAAGATAATGCCTATTCCATGCATGTTTAAATTCCCTTGGTATATTACCCTTTACCTCTTCTTCTTGAAGACTGATCCACTAATCTAAACTTCCTTACATTAAATTGAACACCTCTAGTTGTGTGCCAGTGCTGTCTTAATGCCCCCCAATGGGCAGTTGCCCAGCGGCCCCGCATTTTAAAGACCCCTTGGTAAATCACAATCTTCCTCTAGCCCCACCACTATGAGGTTGTATCCCGGAATGCTGCATCAATTGCCAGCACTTAAATATTAGGGAGCACCAAAGCAGAGGTCTGAAGTGGCAGACCTCGTGCTCACTCGACGGGATGGAAGAGGAGAAAGTGTGACCCAGTATGTTTGTGGGTATGGGCAAGCATCCATGTGTATAAACTTTGGCCCACTCTTATTTACAACATTGCTTCAGTTCATTGAGATTTGTAGGGAATTTGTTTATGTACAGCTATCTTAAGGTCCTGCAACAGCATTTCAATCAGGATTGAAGTCTGGACTTTGACTGGGCCATTGCAACACCTTGATTCTTTTCCTTTTCAGCCATTCCATTGTAGATTTGCTGGTATGCTGGGGGTCATTGTCCTGTTGCATGACCGTAATTTCATCCAAGCTGATTTCTATGACTCTAGAATACTTTAGTATACAGAGGAGTTCATGGTCGACTCAATGCTGCAAAACAAGTCCAAATCATCACCCCTCCACCACAGTGCTTGACAGTTGGTATGAGTTGATATGTGCTGATATGCTGTGTTTGTTTTTCTCCAAATGTGGCGCTGTGCATTATAGCCAGACATCTCTACTTTGGTCTCATCTGTCCAAAGGACATAGTTCCAGAAGTCTTGTGGTTTGCTCAGATGCAACATTGCAAACCTAAGTGGCGCTGCCATGTTCTTTTAAGAGACAAGAGACTTTTTCTTGGCAATCCTTCCAACCATATTTATTCAGTCTTTTTCTAATTGTACTGTCATTAAATTTAACATGCTAACTGAGGCCTGTAGAGTCTAAGATGTAGCTTTTGGGTTTTTAGCAATTTCTCTGAGCATTGTACGGTCTGACCTTGGGGTGATTTTGCTGGGACGTCCATTCCTGGGAATATTGGCAACTGTTTTGAATGCTTTCCACTTATGAATAATCTTTCTCACTGTAGAGTGATGGACTTCATTTTTATTGTGATTAGTTAAGTGTGAGATGTAATCAATAAATAATTAGCAAGCACCATTTATTTGAAATGTAATATGCCATTTTTAGTCAACTCTCCTCCCGTGGATGTCCCATGCAGTTATCCCCATTTGCATTTGAGAGTTTCTATACTTTTCCTAATAACTAGCATCAACTTGGAGCTTAGTTGAGTCCTTACAAGTCAGTATTGCAAAAATTTTGTGCAAGTTGGCAGTAGATTTGAGGTTGATGAATTTACAAGTTTTACCTGTTTTCCTTTGAAATATGAAACAACTGGCAGAAATGTATCCTTTACTGAATATACTCATATAAGCTGGAGTTGAAAACAAAATTGTGAAGGACAATATGTGAAAATACAGTACACATTGATTTATGATCCTTCTCCACTGCAGTAGATCTTTTCATGCCTATTGGGAAAAGGCAGAGTAGAAACAAGAATAGCAGCTGCTCTGGGTGGCAGAGGGATTAAGGCATAGGATGGGTGGCCAACATCTGAGGATTTTATGATATAATAAGTCATGTTAGAGATTTAAAATCAAAGAATAATTTACAAGTGTTGTAAATTACCCTATAGATGTATATCTATATGATAGATCTATATGATTTACCATATGTGGTATGAAGATACAGAAGCATTGTCGTGGCAGTCTTTTCCTACAACTACCACAGGCCCTGAAAATGCCTAAAAACTAGAGGAACAGGTCAAATAAAAAGCAGGGGCAATCATAACAACCAGAGCACAACTGTTAAGGAAAGACAAATAGGTCAAATTATGAAGCATCCTGACAAAATGTGTACCCTAAGAACAGCAGAACTGATTTGATGAGCAAAAATTACTTTTAATACCATTTATGACAACATGATCTCTACTACCCAACAGTAAAAGTTAGTTTAGTAAGCCAAGCCGTTGCTCTATGTATCTAGGGAAGTATCAACCATACCGTATCGATGAGGCCCAGTAGAAAAAAACTAAGTTTGTTGGTTCTCATCTGCAAAGCAAATTTTTGTCTTGTTTCTGGTCTTAACAACTCTTAGGAGTCTTATGAGTCTGTTACATAGAGGAATGGGTTTCCTCAATGATAGCACAGATGATTAAAAAATATTTGGCTCATGCCGTGGGGCAACTACCAACTCAGTTTTAGCCTGAACAACTTGACTCAAAATTCCAATTGTTTGCATGACAGCAATGGTATAAATTGAAATATGAATAAACATCAAATGTCATTATGTTTGTGCCTATTAATGCAAGCTTTTGGGAATGGGAATGGGACAGGCCCACTCTAAATGTAGACTTTCACTTACTAGTAATTTTCCTGTAAACTTGTATCAGCAATAACACTTGTCTGTAACTCATGAATTAAAGATGCAGAAGGTGACCACGACATTGCATGCTATATAATTAACAACAGTCCAGAAATTGTCCAAATCTCAAAGTAGAAGAAAATCATTTACTTGTGTTTAGAATATAAATAATGTCTTGTAGTGCAGTAGGGAGGAGTCTGGCAACTACAGGCCACTAAGTCTTACATCTGTAGTGGGCAAATTAATGGAAACTATGTTAAAGGATAGGATTGTTGAACATGGGTTTCAAGATAAAAAATAACATGGGTTTGTGTGAGGAAGATCATGCCATACTAATCTTATTGATTTTTTTTGATTGGGTGACAAAAATAATTGATCAAGGTAGTGCAGTAGACATTGTGTATCTGGATTTCAGTAAGGCCTTTGACACTGTCTCACATAGAAGACTTATCAATAAACTGCAATCTCTGAGTTTAGATCCCAATGTTGTTGAATGGATTAAGGAGTGGCTGAATGGCAGACAGCAGAGAGTTGTAGTCAATGGCGTATATTCGGAGCAAGGTCTTGTTACCAGTGGGGTACCTTAGGACTCATTCTCTTTAATATATTTTTAGCGATATTGCAGAAGGTCTTGGTGGTAAGGTATGTCTTTTTGCTGGCCACAAAACATTTTGCAGTGGGGTTGATGTTCCTGGAGGGATAAGTCAAAGGCAAATGATTTAAGTAAACTGTGGCAACTGGAATTTAATGTGGATAAATGCAAAGTAATATTTGATACTGTCCTAACCTCAATGTGTGAGGAAGGGGATTTAGGGGTAATTATTTCTGAAGATTTAACTGTAGGTAGACAATGCAGTAGAGAAGCAGGTAATGCTAGCAGAATGCTTGGTTGTATAGCGAGAGGTATTAGCAGTAGAAAGAGGGAACTGCTCATGCCGTTGTACAGAGCACTGCTAAGACCTCACTTGGAGAATTGTGTACAGTACAGGAGACCGTATCTTCAGAAAGATATAGACACTTTGGGGAGAGTTCAGAGAAGGGCTACTTAAATGGTTCATGGATTCAAATTTACCAGGAAAGGTTAAAGGATCTTAACATATATAGTCTGGAAGAAAGACGTGAGAGGGGGGATATGATAAAAACATTTACATACTTAAAGGGAGTCAACATGATAAAGGGAGAGAGTTTATTTAAGAGGAGAAATACTACCACAACAAGAGGACATAGTCTCAACTAGAGGGGCAAAGGTTTAAACGTAACATCAGGAAATATTACTTTACTAAGAGGGGGATGGATGCATGGAGTAGCCTTCCAGTAGAAGTGGTAGATGTTAAGACAGTGGAGGCATTTAAGCCAGCATGGGAAAGGCATAAGGCCAGGGTCTAAGGAAAGTATGCAGAGGTTGGGCAGACTGGATGGGTCAAATGGTTCTTACCTTCCGTCACTTTCTGTTTCTATGTTTCTTAGGTATACAATATATGTATATGTAATATACACGCTATATGGACAAAAATATTGGGACACGTGATGATTACACCAACAGGGACTTTTATGACATGCATTCTAAATGCATAGACATTAATATAAAGTTGGTACCCCCTTTGCAGCCATAACAGTTTCTGGGAAGGCTTTCCGCAAGATTTTTGAGTGTTCCTGTGGAATTTCTCCTTATTCATCCACTAGAGCATTTGTGCAGCCACGCACTGATGTTGGATGAGAAGGCTTGGTTTGCAATTACAGTTCATCCCTAAGGTGTTTGTTGGGGTTGAGGTCAGGGCCAGTCAAGTTCTTCTACACCAAACTCATCCAACCATGTGGCTATAGACCTTGCTTTGTGCACTGGGGCACAGTCATACTGGAATAGAAAAGGGCCTCCCCCAAGCTGTTTCCTCAAAGTTGGAAGCATAGCATTGTCCAAAATGTCTTGGTATACAGAAGCATTAAGGTTTTCCTTCACTGGAAGTAATGGGCCTAGGCAATCCCCATACCGTTATTTCTCCTCCACCCAAGCTTTACAGTTGGCATAATAACATTCTCTTGGCATCCACCAAACCAGAACGTCCGGTGTCGGCATGCTGTACACCACTCGATCCTACACTTGGCATTGTACTTCGTGATGTGAGGCTTGCGTGACGCCGCACAGTTTTTGAGCTGATATTATTTTACATGATCTTCCACTTCATGTCTGAATTGTTGCTCTTCCAGTTTCTGATAATACCACTTAAAGATGACTGTGGAATATCTGGCTAGGGTAAAATTTCACAAATTGACTTATTGCAAAGATGGCATCTTAGTACCACGCTTGAATTCACTGAGCTCTTCAGAATGACCCATTTTTCGTAAATGAGCAGGGCTCTCGCCACCTAATGTATCGGTTTGTCTTAGTCTGTCAATTCTCATCTTGTCATACCCCTTGAATATATGTATTGTATTAAGCGCTGCATAAATTGTTTATTAAATAAAAGATAATAATAAATGCAGACTGCATGGTTAGGTCATTGATTTTATACACCTGTTCTGGTAATGGATCTGATTGAAAACCTGAATTCAATAATTATGTGTATCCCAATACTTTTTGTCCATGTAAATATATATATATGTTGAAAAACGTCGCAATTGGAGACTGAAACGTTGAGCTTATTGCCACCTGTATGGGAACACTAAAGCTTTCTAAATTCAACTCCCGAGAGCGCTCATTCTGTTACGAAGGTAGTTATAAAAAAAATACCCATAGACTCAGTTAGAGTCTGTGAGTGCAGTTTCAACTGCACACAGTATAAATATATATATAAAATATTTAGTAATTCCCTTACGAAAAATTACTGCAGTTTTTCTGAAGTAATACTGCTATTTTTTGGACATGAAAAAACTGCAATACTGCACTTTTACTGCAGTATTACTGCACATTTACTGCAGTTTTACTGCATTTGTACTTCACTGTACTGCAGTATTACTGCACATTTACCACACTTTTTTTTATATTGCAAACCTACAGTTGTAATTCAATGTGCTGTAGCTTTATTGCATTTGTACTTCCGTACAAAAATAACTGCAGTACAACTGCAGTACAGTGAAGTACAAATGCAGTAAAACTGCAGTAAATGTGCAGTAATACTGCAGTAAAAGTGGAGTATTGTAGTTTTTTCATGTCCAAAATATAGTACATGTCATAATATATTATTACCGTATATTCCGGCGTATAAGACGACTTTTTAACCCCAAAAAATCTTCTTAAAAGTGGGGGGTCGTCTTATACGCCGGGTACTTACCAAGCCGGAGGTTCCCACGAAGCCACCAATCTCTCTAATCACTACGCGCCGGCTATTGATGCCGAGCGCAGGGATGCCGTCATGTCCTGGCGCCCGGCATCAATTGCCGGTGCGTAGTGATGAGGGAGCAGGGAAGCCC
>VKOC01031496.1:0-14303 GCA_009364415.1 Spea multiplicata
GTTATTGTACGGGTTATTGTACGGATTATTGTACGGGTTATTGTATAGGTTATTTTAAGGGGTATTGTACGGATTATTGTACAGGTTATTGTATAGGTTATTGTATGGGTTATTGTATCTGTTATTGTACGGATTATTGTATGGGTTATTGTACGGAATATTGTACGGATTATTGTATGGGTTATTGTATCTATTATTGTACGGATTATTGTATGGGTTATTGTATCTGTTATTGTACGGATTATTGTATGGGTTATTGTACAGGTTATTGTACGGGTTATTTTAAGGGGTATTGTACGGATTATTGTACGGGTTATTGTATGTGTTTATAAATTGTTCTACTGACTGTAACAGCGCTGCAGAATCTGCCGGCACTTTAGAAATAAATGTAAAGTAACGTAACTACCCCCACAGCCCATTACCTTCCAGTCGGTGTCATTGGCAGATAGAAAAGTATCCGCAGATTCCTGAAACACAGACACAAACCTCATGTAACCACCGACGGCTGAACAAACCGCACCGTGTGCCGGGACCCGATGACCTTGCATGTAACTGTCCTCTAATAAACAGATAAATGCCAGGGAGCAGTCACACTGCCAGGGAGAGAGCAGTCACACATGCCAGGGAGCAGTCACACGGACCAGGCAGCAGTCGCCCTTCACAGTAACACACACCTGGGAACAGTCACGCTCCATATTAACAAAGGCCAGGGAGCAGTCACACTCCATGGTCACACACACATGCCAGGGAGCAGTCACACACACAACAGGGGGAAGTCTCACTACACAGTCATACATATATACAAGGGCGCAGTCACACTCCACAGTCACACACATCCAGCAGGGGGCATTCACACTTCACAGTCACACGCATACACCAGGGACAGTCACACGCATACACAAGGGGGCAGTCAAACTCCACAGTGACACACATACATCAGGGGACAGTCACACTCAACAGTGACACACATACATCAGGGCTGACAGTCACACTTCACAGTGACACTCATACATCAGGGGACAGTCAAACTCCACGTGACCTACATCAGGGGCAGTCACACTTTCATCAGTGACACTCATACATCGGGGAAAGTCAGCACTCCACAGTGAACCACATACTCAGGGGACAAGTCAACACTTCAACAGTGACACTCATACATCAGGGGACAGTCACATCCACAGTGGACACACATACATCAGGGGAACAGTCACACTTCACAGTGACACTCATACATCAGGGGACAGTCACACTCCAGCAGTGACACACATCACATCAGGGGACAGTCAACTCCACAGTGACACACATACATCAAGGGGGACCGTCCCTTCACCAGTGACACTCATACATCAGGGGAACACGTCCACACTCCACAGTGCACACACTCATACAGTCAGGGGAACATCACAACTTCACAGTGACACACATCACATCAGGGGACACGTCACACTCCACACGTGACACACATAGACATCAGGGGCAGTCACACTCTCACAGTGACACACATACATCAGGGGACAGTCACACTCCACAGTTGTTAACACATACATCAGACGGGAAAGTCACACTCCACAGTGCATCATACTCAGGGGACAAGTCAACTCCACATGACACACATCTCAGGGACAGTCCATACTCACAGTTGCACACACCATCATCAGGGAACAGTCACACTTCAACAGTGACCACTCATACATCAGGGGACAGTCACACTCCACAGTGACATCTCATACAATCAGGGACATGTCACACTTCACACAGTGACACACATCATCAGGGGAACAGTCACACTCCACAGTGACACACATACATCAGGGGACAGTCACACTCCACAGTGACACACATACATCAGGGGACAGTCACACTTCACCGTGACACACTGTGATATATATTAGTAATGCATAGAGAAGCCTGAAGAACTGCCGTTTCAACTCTCTACAATAAGGTCTTCATCAGGCACCATCACGAAAAAGCAATGTAGCACGTACTCACCATCTCAGTGTCCTGTCCTCTTAAAAGAGGCTTCTCCTCGGGAAATCGAAGTTCACTCATACCGGATAAACTGACCTCAGGCAGCAGTAGACCTGTACAAAGAACAGCAATAAGGTATAGATCACCATAAAACTGGGCACAGTCACAGAAAGGCTAAGAAGTGGAGAATGCGGCTGGATTCCTGGCTGAGGAGGAGTAGAGGACAAGGCTGGATTATAATCGGAGAAGCAGTGAACAGTGAGGTTGGTTTCCTGTCTGAGCAAGAGTGGAGGAAGAGGTTGGATTCCTCTCTGAGGAGGAGTGGAGGATGAGGTTGAGGTTGTCTGAGTTAGAGTGAAGCTTGAGTTTTGGTTCCTATCTGAAGAGAAGTGGAGGATGGGTTTGGGTTCCTGTCTGAGGAAGAGTGGAGAGCAGAAGTGGAGCAGAAGGAGTGGAGGCTGAGTGGAGGCTGAGGTTGGATTTCTCTTTGAGGTGCAAAGGAGGATGAGTGAAGGATGAGCTTGGGTTACTGTGTAAGGAGGAGTAGATCAAGAGGTTGGGTTTCTGTCTGATGAGGAGTAGAGGATGACGTTGGGTTCATATCTAAGGAGTGTGGAGGATGAGGAGAATTGCACCCTGCAAACCAATGTAGCCCGAGCCCCAACCGTCCCACCAGCAGGATGGCACCCTGCATTCCAACATTGCACAAGCTCCAACTGTTCCTCCAGAGGGATGACCCTACAAGCCAACATAGCCCGAGCCCCAACCGTCCCACCAGCAGGAAGACACCCTGCAAACAGGAGAATGGCACCCTGCATGCCAACGTAGCACGAGCCCCAACCGTCCCACCAGCAGGAAGAACCCTGCAACCAGGAGAATGGCACCTGCATGCCAAAGTAGACGAGACCCCAACCGTCCACCAGCAGGAAGACACCCTCAACAGGAGAATCACCCTCTGCATGCCAACGTAGCACGAGCCCCAACCGTCCCACCAGCAGGAAGACACCCTGCAAACAGGAGAATGGCACCCTGCATGCCAACGTAGCACGAGCCCCAACCGTTCCCACCAGCAGGAAGACACCCTGCAAACCAGAGAGAATGGCACCCTGCATGCCAACGTAGCACGAGCCCCAACCGTCCACAGCAGGAAGACAACCCTGCAAACCAGGAGAATGGCACCCTGCATGCCGTAGCACGAGCCCCAACCGTCCACCAGACAGGAAGACACCCTGCAAACCAGGAGATGGCACCCTGCATGCCAACGTAGCACGACCCAACCGTCACCACCAGCAGGAAGACACCGCAAACCAGGAGAAGGCACCCTGCATGCCAACGTAGCACGAGCCCCAACCGTCCCATTCAGCAGGAAGACACCCTGCAAACCAGCTAATGGCACGAGCCCGCAACCGTGCATGCATGGCACCCTGCATCCAACGCACGAGCCCCACCGTCCAAGCCACCTGCAAACCAGGAGAAATGGCACCAAACAGCACCCCAACCGTCCAACCAGCGGAAGACACCCTGCAAACCAGGAGAATGGCACCCTGCATGCCAACGTAGCACGAGCCCCAACCGTCCCACCAGCAGGAAGATACCCTATAAACCAACGTAGCAGAGCACAGACCGTCACACCAAAAAGATGCCCCCCTGCAAGCCAACATAGCATGAGAACCAACCGCCCCTCCAGGAGAATTGTACCCTGCAAGCCAACGTAGCACAAGCACAGACCATCCCACCAGGAGGATCGCACCCTGCAAACGAATGTAGCCAACGTTACCCAAACTCTCGGCCACGGAGTCACCCAAAGCAACGACGCCAGACAACCCCAGCCATGTCATGCTAGAAAGATCAAGGTCTTGCACCATGAGGTGAAGTGGCCAATACGAGGGGGTGCCTGGGGCAGAGACAAGCACTTGCCGACGGCACAGCTGATGGGAGAGCGAGGCATGGGGCTGAGTTCTCATCCGAGGCGCGTTTATCGGGAATCTATCATCATCCGTCACTGACCTGGCACGCGAGGGCACTTATCACGGTAACGGCACGGAGGCGCTGCCCCGGTAAACACCACACAAGGTGACTCATTCACGCAGACCGTTACCTGCCCAAAGTTCTAGCTTATGGCCCAGGAGCTTCATCATCTCTGCAGCCCCGTGCGGAGATACGGCTAGGAGCTGTCCAGCGGAGGCAGCAGGACGGGAAGAGGTGCGGGGCAGTTCTATAGAAATACCCAGGGGCAAAAAGAGCAGGGCACAGAGGGTACAGATGGCAAGAGCTGGGGCAGGAAAAGGGGGCATACAGAAAGGATGATGGCAGAGATCTCTCCAGCAGATCTGTACCAGGCACCGAGACAGAAGGGAGTGACAGGGAGTGGAGGAGGGAAGAGAGCCCGGGAGAGCAGCCAACGCTACATGACAGCTCAATGCAGATGTGCCAGGGAGAGAGGGCTCTGCCCCAGCCACTGCAGCCCTGTCCACGGGGGTCCTGGGGGCCACAGCCCTGCCAAATCAGCCCCATTAACACGTTCCGTGCCAGCAGCAGGGGGGGGCACCCCAGATGTGGCGCGGACAAAACACTGAGCTGCCATATTTAAAGCCCTCGCCCATCCTGCGCAGCTGGCACGGCACTCCCCCCCCCGGCCTCAGGGGCCCCTCCAGCCGTACTCACACTCAGCTCCCCCTCAGATCCCCGAACCGGAGCGGGTAATCCACGTGGTGAGAGGTGTCTATTCTCCGGCTGTCACGGGTGGGCAGGGGAGGGGTCCGTTGTACTGCGTGGGGTGGGATGAGCCCGTGAGATGCCCCCAGTCCGGTGCTCGTGTGCGGAGCTAGAAACACATAGCGCCTGCGTGAGTCCTCGGCGCTGCGTCAGTGGGGAGGAGATTTATCAAGGTGGAGCGATATTACCCACAGCTCAGACACCGCTTACGGCGGCAGTGAGAGTGCAAGCTCTGCAGCCAAGACTCCCCAGTGCCTGGGTACCACTAGCTGGCTGCTGAGATGGCACCCTCATGCCCTCTGTGATGTTTGGAGTGCAAGCTCTGCTGCCAAGCATCCCCAGTGCCTGGGTACCACGTTGGATTGACGCAGGTACAGAGCAGGGACCAACCTCCGGCAGCGGTTGTTTATTTTTGCATCTTTGTTTTTATGATATTTTATGTATTACGCAGCAACAACTTACACAGTGCTGTATAATTTATTTGGAAGTGTAACGTACAGCGACAAGCGCACACAGAAAGACACACGCACAGAAAGACACACGCACAGCAACAACAAACACACACGCACAGCAACAACACACACGTACAGCAACAACACAACACACACAGCAAGACACGCGCACAGCAACAACAAACACACACGCACAGCAACAAACACACACGCACAGCAAGACACACGCACAGCAACAACACAGACGCACAGCAACAACAAACACAGACGCACAGCAACAACACAGACGCACAGCAAGACACACGCACAGCAACAACACACACGCACACCCAGGTGTTGAGATCCCGTCCATGATCTGCCATCTTGCCTCATCCTTATTTATACACAATCCTCGGAAGGAACGGTGGGCTCCAGAGATTACAATCTGTCAGAATGTTTCTAAAGAGGTGTCACGGGCATGTCCAACCAAACCTCCTTTTTAAATAAAAGCTCAGAATGTTTGGTGGGTATGAGGGTATCACCGGGTGCTACAGCCCTAAAAGCCCCGATAATGTATAAATAAAATCAATGCTCAAAGAGTCCAGTTAAAAGCCCACCACTCACTAACGCTCGCATAGAGCAGGATGTGATAGGAATTGCCCCAAATACTGTGGCTGGCACCGTGTGGACAGGCATTGGGGCAGCCACAGCCAAGGAATGGGGCGAAAGCTCCCCTAACATCATGGAATTAGACAATGGAGGGGGTTCGGGGCAGAGACGCTCGCTTGACACCCCTTGCTTTCCTCCAGCGCCATTATGGTGCGGCAGGGGTTCATGGGCCACACGACTCACCCAAGTCCTGCAGACGGAGGTCACTATACCCCCAGCCGGCCGGCCCCGTGAACCTTCTCCTGCCGCAGCACTAGGGACCCACCAGCCGCACACACAGCCTGTCCCAGGGAATCCGGCTTCCAGCGCGTTGGGTTACTGATAAGGGCCCCTGCGGGCTGCGGCCACAATAACCGTCTGTCCGGATTACTAAAAGGCGCTTCGCAGCTCAGAGGAAAACTATGTGATAACAAAGCGTGCGCGACGGCAGCCAGAGCGGCTGGGACTGGAAAACATGTGATACCCCCGCGCGTTTCACCACAGCCATTAAAGTAAACATTCAGCATGTCTTCCATGCTGCAGCTGCTGCATACTGCCGGCTCGGTACAGGCGATGGTACCAACAACCGGGATCAAAGTCCACTTTATCAGTCACTGTAATATTAGACGTAAGAGCAGGGGCCACCGCACATTTAAATAAAGTACAGGGGAATAAAGCAGCTAGCGTCTTTAGAGATGGGCCTGGACGACGCCATCGTCACTGAAGACATGCATATTACATGGCCTCTGAGCTCCATGCGCTGACCCCTCACCCAGTGCAGACCCCGTGACGCCACTGCCGGCCGTACAGCTCACTCGCCCCCTCAGAACATCAGAAAGGATGAATCAGCTCCTCGCCGGCAATAGAAGTCACACACAAACATTCAGGGCCTTGCTCTCCTGGCAGCTGCTTTAATAAAGGTTCAGGGGGTTACCATTACACGGGGTGGGACAGGGGACTAAACTTGTGTACAGCGCTGTGCTTATTACCCCAGAGGCTGCTGCTAAACATGTCATTATCATGGAGACAGAGCCTAAAAACACGTTCTCTACATTTCAAGGACATGCCGAGACTGCGGTAGAGAGACGCCATCACCACAAAGCTTGAGTGAGACCTTTTAATGAATGAAAGCTGCGCAGGAGGCGGACAGCCCCCAGCCCACGTGCCTCTTACTCCTGCTCCGTGTCCGCAGGAAGAGACACCGGTCTCAGAACGGTCCGAGAAATACTGTCCAGCACCGGCCCACCCACGATGGCACGTAGATGACAGGCGGTCTCCGGCCCGCGCTCTTCAGGTATCAGTCTCGTTAAACTTTCTCTTCCGGTAGCTCTGCACCAGACTGGACGCTGTGATCTGCGCGGCTGTCCCCCTCTCCCAACTTTGAAAAGCATTTAGCCCTTTCTGGCCGGCTCGAAACAGCCCACGTTCCAGTTCATCCAGCCGCGACACCAGCCCAGACGTGTCCTCGTTGTAGGCATTTTGCGATGAGTCCATAATGCGTCGGAAGCGGCCGACAAAGGTCTAAGAGACAGCGGAATACAGGACATGGGCAGAGGGAAGATAACGAGTGTAAACGGCTCATATTCTCTCTCGGTCACGGCAAGGATGCCACATTCTGCCGTGGGATTTTACCTATAGCTTAATTCATACACATGCGTGTATTATTTCAGTGCCATCATACATTATATATACACATACACAGGGCAGTCAAAGTTAAACCACGGTTAAAGCAGGTACCCACATTAATAAAACCAATCAAGCAGGGGTCCAGTCAGCTCTCGGTCGCTGGGAGGACAGACACGGGCGCGGGAAGGGGCTGTATTACTAACGCCATTACCTGCAATATCGTCTTTGCTATCTCTGTGTTCTCTGGGCTGTCAAAGTTAAGGAGCTGAGAGCCAAAGCCATAGTAATAGGGCCCCATCTTGTGAAGGTCCACCACATTGGCATCAGCTCTGAAGACGGTGCGCCAGCCCTCTCGGTAAATCTTCGGGAGCTCCACGGACAGGATGCGCCGCTTGTTATCGTAGAGACCTTTGGCCAACCAAAGAGGCAGCTCCATCCTAATGCCCTGAGAAAAGAGGGTTAAAAAACACTTAAAACGGGGCAAACTCAACATAATCACCTTCTACAAGAAAAGGGCCCCGTTCCACGAACATGAACATGGCGGAGCAGCTACCCCGTCTCCTGCTAAGCCTCTCATTGGTCTCTTCTCTCAGGGCCCCCCCACTAAGCCTCTCATTGGTCTCTCCTCTCAGGGCCCCCCCGCTAAGCTCTCATTGGTCTCTCCTCTCAGGGCCCCCCCGCTAAGCCTCTCATTGGTCTCTCATCTCAGGGGCCCCCGCTAAGCCTCTCATTGGTCTCTCATCTCAGGGGCCCCCGCTAAGCCTCACATTGGTCTCTCCTTTCAGGGCCCCCCACTAAGCCTCTCATTGGTCTCTCCTCTCAGGGGCCCCCACTAAGCTCTCATTGGTCTCTCCTCTCAGGGGCCCCACTAAGCTCTCATTGGTCTCTCCTCTCAGGGGCCCCACTAAGCCTCTCATTGGTCTCTCCTCTCAGGGGCCCCTGCTAAGCCTCTCATTGGTCTCTCCTCTCAGGGGCCCCTGCTAAGCCTCTCATTGGTCTCTCCTCTCAGGGGCCCCCTGCTAACCCCAGGGGCCTGTCTAGCCTGGTTACCGCAGGGATGCTGTCGCTCTCCCCCCCCTTCTCCAGAAAGCCCAGACGGGGGAGGCCGCTCTCTATGCGGCAGGGCAGCTTCTCTTGAGACATGAGCACATCCTCCAGAGACAGGAAATTGTCCTCTCGGCCCAGGCCAGCTTCCACCGCCTGGTACGGCTCCCACATGCCTGTAAACCGACCGACAGTCCGCCAGCCGTTCACCCCAACCAATATGGCCGCTCTTCAGATGCAAAGCGAAACTCCCGCCTTCCGTAGGACACACCCACTGGCGCGTTCCAAGCCTCGCTCTCAGCGTGTACACTTTCTGACTCGTCTATCGTTTCTGTTACCATGGCCACGGTGGAGAAGATTTCCATAGTAACTGCATCAGCATCCGAGTGGCTAGAAACCCTTCCTCATGGGTTTGTCTGTTGCTGCATGACAGCGTAGCACAGGGTACCCTGTACAGGCAGCAGCTGGTGACGGCGGTACTGTGTATTACATGGCACAGGGTACCCTGTACAGACAGCAGCTGGTGGTGGTGGTACGGTGTATGACATGGCACAGGGTACCCTGTACAGGCAGCAGCTGGTGGTGGTACGGTGTATTACATGGCACAGGGTACCTGTACAATGCAGCAGCTGGCGGTGGTGGTACAGTGTATTACATGGCACAGGGTACCCTTACAGGCAGCAGCTGGCGGTGGTGGTACGGTGTATTACTAGGCACAGGATACTCTGTACAGGCAGCTGGTGGTGGTGTGGGATGGTGTATTACATGGCACAGGCTACTCTGTACAGGCAGCAGCTGGCAGTGCATTACATGGCACAGGGTATTCTGTACAGGCAGCAGCTGGCGGTGCTACAGTGTATTACTAGGCACAGGGTACTCTGTACAGGCAGCAGCTGGCAGTGTATTACATGGCACAGGGTACCCTGTACAGGCAGCAGCTGGTGGTGGTACGGTGTATTACATGGCACAGGGTACTCTGTACAGGCAGCAGCTGGCGGGGGTACGGTGTATTACTAGGCACAGGGTACTCTGTACAGGCAGCAGCTGGCAGTGCATTACATGGCACAGGGTATTCTGTACAGGCAGCAGCTGGCCGTGGTGGTACGGTGTATTACTAGGCACAGGGTACTCTGTACAGGCAGCTGGTGGTGGTGTGGGATGGTGTTTTGCAAAGCACAGGGTAACCCGTTTAGACAGTAAAATGAAGCGGGTGTCTTTCCTGTCTGTATCATACTGCACGAGCAGGAGTAACACACACAGCACACATTGTGTAAAATGATCGTTTATTAACATAACAGTGGCATTCAGTGGCCGGCGGCTGGCTGGGTGTATCACTGTAGGTTACCGGCTCCCTTCAGCTGCTCCCACGCCCTGCCGCGTGTATTCAAAGAAAGCTGTAAAGAGAGCATGGGGGAGATCTTTAAACTGTGACCTGACGAATCCGGATGACTGGCAGCAACCAGAACCTGACGACCCCCAGTGACTGAAGCCAACTAGAACCCGAACGCCTGGACGAACTGCCTGAACCAGATCGGCACCCTGTGTGGTTACCTGGGCTATCTCTGCTTTCCTCTCCCAAACGCAAATGTTTTTTTGCAGCTGTTCTTGCTCCATTTTCTCCTGGACATACTGCAGCACATCTG
Source organism: Spea multiplicata (assembly GCA_009364415.1). NCBI lineage: Eukaryota > Metazoa > Chordata > Amphibia > Anura > Pelobatidae > Spea > Spea multiplicata. Next base: position 10,076 of record VKOC01031496.1, read on the forward strand.
GGACCCGGTAGTCACTTAGTTGTCTCCTCAGCTTCTTGTTGACATTCTCTGCTTTCTGTCGCTCCTTCCAAGAAAACGCAAGACCACACGGAACGCAACATATACTGGTCAGTGGCAGTCCAGACTCACCCTCTTCTGCACCTGCTCACACCATCCTCTCCTCCTTGCACAATCGTCCTCACACTATCCTCCCTGCTGCATCACCCTCTTCACCCACTCCAGATACCTGCTCGACCAGGTGCGTCTCACACTCGATCCTCCGCAGCATCTCGCTCCTTGTGGAAATCTCCTTGTCGAGATGGCAGGACTCCATGGTCGAGTTCTGAAGCTTTTTCTGATATTCCGAAAGGAAAGAATTGTGATGCACAGTGGAGCCTTTCGTACGCTAAGTGGATGGGAATTACTCAACACTGTTTCAGGATACATAATGACCAAACCACCACTCTTCCCCATGAGTCCTTTACTCACGAGATCACCAGCCATGACACTGGATGATAACCTTGCAGTTACTAATGGCCTCCTGGTGGCTAGTTTGATGACAGTGGGCAACGGGGACACCAAATGATTCTGGTGAAATGTGGCCTTATTGTCCTTAGCAATGACGGAACGGTGACGGCTCAACATGTTCTTAATATCCAAACACGGCCAGTGGCCATCTCAAACGTCACCCCTTTGGAATGCCCACACAAGTCTCTTACCTTGTAGGTGTTGAAGACCTGAAGTGTGTCTCCGGTGGTGAGTTTCAGCCGTAGCAGATCTTGGTTCCGTTCATCAATCCTCTCCAAGAACTGTGCATTTTCTATCTTCAGTTGCTGAAAATCCACCTCGTGCAATACTTCCCCCATCTCCTCCTTCTGGGGAGCAGAGCCCTGATTACTCTTTCACCTGCCCTGTGTATGTGGGGTCCTGGGAGGTCTATCGGGGTTCAGGCTGTCATCCCGCACCCATGGTAACCGTGCTATTAGACAGATACCTGTTTGAGCTGCATCTGTAGCTTCTTCTTGTGGACTTTCAGGGATGCGTTCTTCAGACGCAGTTTGTCTATCAGACTGTCCTGTGAAGCGAGAAGGACGCATTTACAAGCTGGACCCAGTGTGTGCGCTCCGGACACGTACAGCACGGCGACAGACACGCATGTGTGCTCCGGACACGTACAGCACGGCGACGGACACGCATGTGTGCTCCGGACACGTACAGCACGGCGACGGACACGCATGTGTGCTCCGGACACGTACAGCACGGCAAAGGACGCGTATGTGCACCCAAGACGTATACAGCAGGGCGACGGGCGCGTATGTGCACCCAAGACGTATACAGCACGGTGACGGACGCGTATGTGCACCCAAGACGTATACAGCAGGGCGACGGGCGCGTATGTGCACCCAAGACGTATACAGCACAGCGACGGACACGTATGTGCACCCAAGACGTATACAGCAGGGCGACGGGCGCGTATGTGCACCCAAGACGTATACAGCACGGTGACGGACGCGTATGTGCACCCCGTCATATAAAGCACATGTGGGGTGCACATATTCATTTCCAACAGACTTGGCACAGAGCAATGTACATGTATTGACTGCACTCTGGCAGCGGGGTGTTTCTCTTAGGTAGCGGAAGGATCTTGCGGGGGCCAACAACCCTTTGTGCCTTCTTCCTACTCACAGCGGCCCTGCCGATATCTCGCTCAAACTCGTACGTGGCTTTTTTAATCTCTGCTCTGCGAATTTCCGCTTCCTCCGTTGCGGCCTGCATACAGAGAGACGACAGAGCGGAGTGAGTCGCGCCTGCGCGCTCCAACACCGGGGAGAGCCTGGGAGCTCAATCATTACCTGTAAACTCTGCACCAGCCTCTCCGCGATCTCCTTATCCTTCCGCGCTTCCTCCTTTAACTCCTCCAGCTCTCTCTGCACCAGATCACACTTCTGCTCCACACTCAGGCTGAATAACCGCTCGGAGATTGTGCTCCGGGACTTGGACCTGCGCCGACTGCGCATCTACGGAGAGAGACGCCCCGGCGATCAGCGCATGTTACATACCGCTAATACCGCCACTAATACTAACGGTACCGCAATAATACTCACCAGCGACTGCGCGTCTACGGAGAGAGACGCCCCGGCGATCAGCGCATGTTACATACCGCTAATACCGCCACTAATACTAATGGTACCGCAATAATACTCACCAGCGACTGCACATCTATGGAGAGAGACGCCGCGGCGATCAGCGCATGTTACATACCGCTAATACTGCCACTAATAACTCATCCCGACCAAGGTCACTGGCAGAGGGCTAGTACCTGGCTGAAGTCCAGGCTGGGGGGTCCAGCGTCAGTGATGGGGGCAGGCGTGAGGTCCGCTGCATCCAGCCTCTTACAGAACTTCTCAAACACTTCGGTCTCGGCCTTGAGCGTGGAGACTGCATTGCTGAGAAACGGGACGCGGTCACAAAGACAGAGCGGGCCCCAAATGAGCGCGCAGCAATGCAAGGGGGGCAATAACTGGCTGTATTGGGGGGTCTCTGGTATTATGGAGAAGCAGCTGGCTGTATTGGGGTCTCTGGTATTATGGGGAAGCAGCTGGCTGTATTGGGGGTCTCCTTGGTATTATGGGGAGGCAGCTGGCTGTATTGGCTGTCTCCTTGGGTATTATGGGGGAGGCAGCTGCTGTATTGGGGTCTCTGGTATTATGGGGAAAGCAGCTGGCTGTATTGGGGGTCTCCTTGGTATTATGGGAATGCAGCTGGCTGTATTGGGGGTTCTCCTTTGTATTATGGGGAGAGCTGGTTTGTATTGGGGGGTCCTCCTTGGTATTATGGGGAAGGCAGCTGGCGTTATTGGGGGGTCTCCTTGCGTAATATGGGGGAGGCAGCTGCGCTGTATTGGGGGGTTCTCCTTGGTAATTATGGGGTTAGGCGCGCTGGCATGTATTGGGGGTCCTCCTTTGTACTTATGGGAAAGCAGATGGTTGTATTGGGGGTCTCCCTTGGTTTATGGGGAGGCAGCTGGCTGTATTGGGGTCTCTGGTATTATGGGGAAGCAGCCTATCGCTGTATTGGGGGTCTCCTTGTATTATGGAGAAGCCAGCCTGTCTGTATTGGGGTCTTTTTGGTATTATGGGGAGGCAGCTGGTTGTAATTGGGGTCTCCTTTGTATTATGGGGAGGCAAGCTGGCGCTGTATTGGGGGTCTCTGGTATTATGGGGAGCAGCTGGTTGTATTGGGGGGTCTCCTTGGTTATTCATGGGGAGCGCAGGGTGCTGTATTGGGGGGTCTCCTTTGGTTTAATGGGAAGCAGGCTGGATTGTAATTTGGGGGTCTTCCTTGGTATTAATGGGAGGCAGCCTGGCTGTATTGGGGGGTGCCTCCTTTGTATTCTGGGGAAGCGCTGGGTTGTAATGGGGGTCTCCTTGGTACTTATGGAAGAAGCAGCTGGCTGTATTGGGTCTCCTGTATTAATGGGGAAGCAGCCTGGATTGTAATTGGGGGTCTGCCTTGGGTATTATGGGGGAGGCAGCTGGCTGTATTGGGCGGTCTCCATTGGTATATGGGGAAGCAGCTGGCTGCATTGGGTCTCCTTGGTATTATGGGCGCAGCTGGCTGTATTGGGGGGTCTCCTTTGGTCCTATGGGGGGCTGCCTGGCTGTATTGGGGGGTCTCCTTGGTATTATGGGGAGGCAGCTGGCTGTATTGGGGGGTCTCCTTGGTATTATGGGGAAGCAGCTGGCTGTATTGGGGGTCTCTCTGGTACTATGGGACATGCGGGGGTTCTTACCTGGTGTCCCGAATTAGGGCCCGCAGCTGCTCGGGGCTCAGCTCGGTGAGGGGGTGGAAGGGGTCCTCCCCGGCCTGGGACTCGGTCCGGACACTCTCTGCGTCGGTATCCGCCATAGTTGCTATAGAAACAGTGAAACTTCCCCTACCAGTCGATGCAGAGCGCACGTGACAGCCTTGCTATAGTTGCTATGGAGACTGAGCGCTCCTCCCTTACAGTGTCTTGTAACCCTTTCACCACTGATGGCCTTTATAGTGAGGTAATTCAGGGGAAGCCACCTCTCCCATCATCCTCAGCCAGCCGTGGTCCGAGGCAGCCTCTACAGCTGTGGCTACCCTGTTCCATTATCCTCAGCCAGTCTGGGAAGGTTGAATGAATTTGTGGTCATTGTAAATGCCCATTATCCTCAGCCAGCATTCCCAAGCTATTTACCCTATGTGACAGTGAGTCGCCGCC